>JAGYYO010000025.1:0-20369 GCA_021441625.1 Diophrys sp. 3 WChen-2021
TAAGGTCTCTAATTTAAATATGGAATTATCAACTTGGCAGAAGATCCTAACCCTTCTGACTATCCTATTTGCTATCTACTCTACATCTAATGCCATTGTTATCACTTACAGTTATTCCAACTCTTATGTTGAGCTCCTAAGTGACCCTGACAACCCTCTTCGTCGTCTTTGGCCTAACACCACTGAGCTTAACACTATGGCAGCATTAGAGATCTTAGTTTGCTCAATCAATTTCTATTAATTATGGTTAATGATTAAGTTTATAAGAAATTGGAACGACAAGCACATAAGTAAGCGTTTACATAAAGTAATGAAGCGAGCTCTTCCTGTGACTCTATTTATGATCATATGTGAATTATTCGTAATTTATTAGATATTTGAACATAATTCATTTATGGATCCAGAGAAGTCCATTCCATTATGGGTCGAGAAAGTCTCAACTAACACTGTTAGTTCTGTTCTGTTCTGTTTGAAATAAATCATTCACTACTAATTTTCTGTCCAGACTTGTTTCCGTGTGTCATATCTTGATGTGTTTTCTCTCTTCACATTCTGTATAAGATGGACCTCATTTGCTAGCCATCTGGCCTCTTTTAGGGCCTCTCTCATCTGTCTGTCGCTCATCTTCCAGTTATCTATCCTTTCCTACAGCCTGCGACTCTTCCACTCCCATTCCGGCTTACATTTCTGGTGATTTCTTAGATTCCAGTTGCCTCCACAAACGCATATCTGTATCTCTCCTTTGTGGTAGACCCTTGGGCATAAGACTCTAGCGAGGTTCATCCAGCCATCTGGGTTTCTCCTCACTCTCCTATTGATTACTTTCTCAATCATGCAGTGCACTTTCCTCTCTTCCTTCTCTTCCCTCTTCACCATCTTCTTGCCACTGTTCCATTCTATTCCCGTGTCCCTCCGTTCCAATTACTCCATCTTCATCTGAGCCAGCTCCATTCTGGATATTACATGTGATCTTGGCAATATTTTCTCTTCATCCTCATTCCTGATGCACTTCGGTAGACCCATAACCTTCTTATCTATCCTTCTCATAATCTTCATTGCCATCCACCATCCCTGAATTTACATTTCATTCATTTCATAATCATAAAGTCACCCATCCATTTATCTCCCTAATGGATTTAGGTTGAGAGGATTATCTCTTGCTTTGGTCAGCGTCAGTGTTGCATGTTGTCTCCTCAGTTTATCAGGGGCCACCATCCATACTTGAGTGCTCGCATCAATTCTGGTAACCACAAGAGCTGCAAGACCACTTAGTCTTAGTCTGCGTATCTACTGTCTCCCTGAAGATTTAAGGAGCATAGAACTTTCCAGCAAGGGAAGGCTTGCACTCTCCAGTTAAGTTTCCTATTGTTCCCTGGATTTATCAGGCAAGTTCCCCGCTTCAAATTGTCTTTCTCCTCCCAAATAAGATCAGGAAGCTACTTGCACTCTTCAGTGCTGAGGAAAGCTCCCAAAAGACTTGCGCTCTAAAGATTTTAGTAAGGGATTAGCTTAACCAGTCGACTTTGACAAGATGTAAATTACTTACCTAAATGCTTCTGGGAAAAGATGGACAGGTCCGGAATCTTGTTATATGCGTTCCCTCCCAAGGAACGTGTTAGTGTTAATGTTTATATCTTTGAGCAGAGTTGAAGTGTAAGTGTTCAGCTGTCTCTGATTCGAAAAGATTGGGTCTTTATTAAATTTTAGGTTTCTACTCCTGTCAATAAGGAGTTAATATCCTATTGTATTAATGGTTGAATAAGGTGAGTAAGAGCAATATTCTCTCCCTTAGTAAGCAAAAGTAGTCAATCAGATCCAGTTGTCGTAAGCAGAACCTGTTTCATTTTAAATTCTCAGATGGCGCCATTTCTTAGACACTGAAAAGATTCTGGGTTCTATCTTTTTCTCCGTTCAGAGTGCTTCCAATTCGTTTCAGGTGCTTCTTAACATAAAGTTAGCCACTGTTTTATATTCGGGTCTCTGATTTTTCTCTTTTAGCTTAGTTCTTGCTTTCATCTGCGCTCTTAAGGAAACAGTAGTGTCATAAGGAGGTTCATGAGCGGGCTGGAAGGCTCTGGACGTTATTATAAGGTCCTTGATGACCCACAGGTCTTTGTGTTGAGGTTCAACACCAATATTTTTGTGGGACACGGCCACATATTGCCTTTCGCTCCCTTCCCTCTTTGATTGAGTGTCAATTAAATCAACTGTTTTTATGTTTGGATCTTATTCTGCTTTAGATGAAGCGAAGACAAGATTAAGTGTGCTTTTATTTTCAGTATATTAAGTGAATCAAGGAAACTTTACTTTCTCATTACCTGCTATTTTCTGTCTAGTTCTCCCCACTGAAATATTACCTGAGCTTCATCTGGTTCGGTGTTTGCATCTGGAAAGCCTCAAGCCCAAGTGCCTGAAATTATCACTACCTTAAGAAGAGAATCCTTCTCACTCAATTTAAATTCTCAAAAGCTTGTTCCAATAATTAACCTTAGTAATTTTAAATGAAAATGAAGACTGTGCATTGAAGCAAAATTAGACTTATGGCTCTATAAGAAACAGCAATTGCCTATGAATATCGTTTTTGTGATAATATTAAAATAATATAACATCATTGACATCATAAAGCATGAGATATTAAAGTTTTATTTCGATTTGATGTTGCTCTTTAAGAATACAAAGATAATGAGAGTCTTTATTTAATCCGGAACAATTTGAATAGGATAGGAGAGAGTGCTGATCAATATCATGAGATTCTCTTCTTCTTCTTCTTCTTCAATAAATCATTTCACCTCGTATTCTCTCTTCTTCTTCTTGTTATTCTTGCATGAGCTTGTCGATGATTGGTCAGGTTTAGTAGAGTCTTTAAGTGTTTCTATATAATACTTAATCATATTTACTTCAAGGGATATGTCTTGCGAGAAATGGTGTTGGTGGGAATATATAATAAAAGGCTCTCAACACTCTTTACACATTTTCATGATACCTTTATCAAATATTCTATTAGAAATAATCCTGGCAATCAACTTTACATTATAGTCACGATTCCCCCAGGACTCTCTCTATTATACATATTGAGTCTCATATATTTTAAAGTTATCATGAGGTACTTAGGATGATAGTGTATTCTAAATGTCGAGTCTTATAATCTCACTTGCCTTATACATACTAAATCATGCATACATTTCATCTTTATTTAGACAACGAGAGAGGAAATGTAATTTCTTCACTAACCTGACTTTCATTTATTCTAACTTCTAGACATTCAATTGATCTGCCAATACTATCGATGGGCAATAGTCAGAATGCTTTTATTATATGTTAAATAGCTCCCTAAGATAATTAAGACTCTAGGGATTTATACATCCCTATCGTTTTTCCTTGAATTACTTTCAACATCTTTTTGCCATTACTCCTTGTATCGTTAGAGACTGTAAAACCCAGGTACTTCCCTTCCTTCACTTTCTTTATGTGATTAATTTCTGAACTTGTGAATGAATGAATGAATTTAACTATTAAATTATTGTTTTGTCGTGTCAAGATGGTTTGGGTCTAAGCCCTTCGAAAATGTTTCGGAGCCTATCATGTACCTGTTGACAGATAAGTCTGCCACAAACCCCACAGTAGTTACATTTGAATGAGACTTTCTGTATGGGTTTGGGGCTTTCATCATAGTTGAGGTTGACAAGGTGTTGCTGATGAGGAATAGGTTAAGATGGATTATCTTCATTGTCAGTGATATCTAGCTAATCTTGATCTGCACCTTCCATTGGGACATCTGCAGTCTTAAAGTTTCTGAAGTAGGAATCAAGAGTTGATTATTATGATTCTGCAGATAGGGTTTGGGTTTTGATCTTATCAGTGGGGGGAGGGGGTTCAGGAGGGGTAAATTATTCCGTGTATAGTTATTTAAGTGTTTTTGTTATGGCCTGATGCACAGTTTCAGATGAGGCTCTCTTCACCAAGAAAGGGGAGCGTAGAAATAGACTATCTGCAGGAATATGACATGGGTGTTTGCTACCTATCAGTTTCTTATGTGCTTTACACATCAAGGGCCCTGCTTAGGAGAGACAAAGGGTTCCTCCTAGGATGAAAGATAGTTGCTTTATATTGGCATTTGGATGCTCTCTGAGGATGGAAGACTATTGAGGGAAGCATCTTTGGGGTTAGGAGTCTTTGATTGGGTTGTCCAGTGCGAGGTAGTTGGTAAGGAAGTTTTTGGGTGTGCTTCGCCCGAGGTTGAGGAACCGCTTAGCAAGAGAATAAAATAGTCCATCGACTTTAGTTTTGAGAGATGGGGAACAAGAGGAAAGTTAGGCGAATTGGTATGTAAATGATGTGGAGAATAATGTTTTAAGCAAGTGAGTTTAGACTTTCCCGGCGTAGAGTTAAATGGTTCTTTACATAGTTTATATTTTCTTGGTTAATTATTTTATTGCCAAGTCCACTATATCTTTGGATTTAGGGGTGATGTAAATGCCAAGGTATTTATATTACTTGACAACTGGTATCGGGATATTAAGACATTAGGGCTAGTTGGCCCCTACAATGAGGATTCCAGACTTGGATTCATTTATTTTTATATGGTCGTTGAGGGATTTTAGTTTTGCATAGACAACCTCGAGTTCTCTTTAAGTATTACATACGAATACGATGTCGTCAGCGTAAGCGAGTGTTGTGTGGTAGAGGAGATTTTGTGACTTGAATAAAGAGTCAAGGTATATAGCGAAAAGGAGGGGGGAAATGCTTAGACCTTGAGGGACCCCTATGTTTGCAATGAATTGGAGGTTGTTTTCATTGGTAATTGTTGTAGGGGTAAGGAGCCTGCCTACTATATCTCTTATTTGGGGGCAGCTTACGTAGCTGGGAAGAGCTTTGAGGAGGTAGTCTCTATTTACTCGATCGAATGCTTTTGAAAAATCAATAAAAAGTAAATACTTTCTTGCTTTGGCTCCTCTCTTGCCAATTTAGGTGGCTTTTAGTATTTGTCTGATGTTGTTTTGCGTCGAGCAGCCTTGTCTGAAGCCTTGTTAATATTCACCAATCTTACTCCACGCCTCGTCGGAGATGAGCGAGTGGACTATTCTGTCGT
The DNA here is from genome assembly GCA_021441625.1 of Diophrys sp. 3 WChen-2021. Classification (NCBI taxonomy): domain Eukaryota; phylum Ciliophora; class Spirotrichea; order Euplotida; family Uronychiidae; genus Diophrys; species Diophrys sp. 3 WChen-2021. Next base: position 5,090 of record JAGYYO010000025.1, read on the forward strand.
AGAGCCGAGTTACGAGCGGCGGTTGACAAATAATTCTTGTATCTTCTGGCTTTGGGTTTGGCGAAGGGTTTTTGGGGATTAAGAAGCCCTTGAAGGTAAATGCATGAGGGGGGAGGGGTCTTGAAAGAATTTCGTTAAAGTTGGTTTGCAAAAAGCTTAACATAAGTTCTTTGGGGATGGCATCGTCGGGGAGTAGGTCTGTAGAAATGGCCTTCCCTTACTTCATTTTCGAAATGGCTAGTAGGGCTTTTTAGATTTGCTCAGGTGAAACAACGGGATTGCTAATGGGCTGATTCAGTTAAGGGAGATCGTAGTGTCCTTCAAAGAGTCTTGTAAAGTATAGGGAGAAGTCTTATTGTTGGTCTGGAGAGAGTGATGGCATTGTTACTCGTGGTTTCTTCTATATCTCTGAGAAAGCCTTGAAGAATTGTTGTTGTCTGCCCTCGAGTAGAAGCTTTGATGCTCTGTGTATTTGCCCAAGCATTTTGGACTTCCAGCTTCTTTCTGGGAGAGCCCAGTCGACTCTGTATGGTATATTAAAAAGTTCTTCTGGGCGGGCGATCTTGTTGGATCTTCTGAGTTGAAGTCTAGGGTCCAATTGGAGGAGCGCTTTGGGGTCGTCATAGAGCCAACTGGGACTCATGGAGAATTAACCTAAGAGAGAGGCTTTTAAAATGCATCGAGGTGTGAACTGTGTGCTTCCCGTATATTTTTGGGGTACGTCTGAGGGTACTAGCAACTTAAATGCGAGTATTAAATGATCACTGCAGCGGTGCTGTTTAGTGTCGTAATGGGCCACGTGGAGGTTTGTTAGGAGTGCATCAGGATTGCTTAGTTGGGTCTTATCGTCTCTGATGGCTTTCCTTGTGACGACTGGGGAGTGAGTGTTTATTCCGAGTTCCTCGAGCTGTTTGCTCATTTTTAACTTTTTCCCATTGAGGTCCCCTCCAACTATGATGTGGGGATGGTGCCAGTTGTTAGTTATCTAAACTATTTCATTATAAATACTCTAAAATGCCATTTAATCTTTGTTCTGTATGTAAGTTCCTATAATATAGGCACGGAAGTTAGGTTCGAACACCTGTATGGTGAGGGAGTGCGATTAATAAGCTGTGATCAGTCTGGGTCTGAGTTCTTTTCGGCATAGAATAATTACACCTCCTGATTAAGACGAAGGGGTACTGAATAATTCAAAATGGGAGAGGCGGGAAGGCAAATATCTTGTGTCATGCTTTGTTTCAGTTAGAATTAGACAGTGGAGACCATCGTGTCTTAGTAAACCTTCAACAACACTCATCTTTGAGCTCACACTTCGGATGTTGAAGACTTTGATATTCAAGGATGCTGTCTCTTTAGAGACCGACTTGTAATTGTTTTTCATTTTATTAATTATCTTCTGAACTTGTAGAGGAGTTAGATATATAAGGATTTTTCTTTAGATAATCCATCTTATATAGTTCCATTCCTTTTTCTACCAGAGCCAATATTCTATCAGCTTCGTATTTAGAATATGCAATAACAGCTATGTCATCTGCATATGCTAACAGATATTTTTCTATCTGTTCATGAGACATAAAAGTCTTTAAAGCAGAGTCAATGAACAACACAAAAACGAGGGGGCTTAACTTCCCTCCTAGAATTACTCCTCTGCTTGTTGGGAATTCAATTTCATTATACTAGGCGTAAGATTTGTCGATTTGCTAAAGTAGTTGCTATAGACTTTTATCTTTCTTCTTCTTGATTGATTCAAAAGTAATTAGTAAGTTTCTTTTTAAGATATTAATTCGACTTTTATCTTTATTGACAAGCGTTCTATAAGTACTTTTCTAAGAATGCCTCGATCAACCTTATCATATATTTCTTTTTAAGATCTATAAATACAGAGTAATAAACTTTCTTCGAACTCTTCCTATCATTGATACACTACTGCGATTAAATAAAATTCATTGAGGCAGATCTCCCTTTTCCTAAATCCTTCTTGATAGTCTCCTATCTGCTACCACACAGCCTCACAAACCTCACCAAATATTAACTGTTCTCGAACTTTGTATAGAACGGTAGGAAATAAACACCTAACAAAAATAATATATAAGGTTCCTATTCGAAACTCAGAAAATTTGACCAGATGACCTAGATATTTATCAATTGTTAACTCCTTTAATAATGGATCTGTCAAACACATTACTTGGAGATTTAATGACTATTAAATAACTTTTAAATTAGACAATCTGATTATCATCCAGAAGGATTTCCGCAAATGAACATTTGTAAGAATAAATGAATTCTCTTTAATTAAAAAATAGTTAACATGAAGAGAGAATTAAATGTGATTGACAATTAAATAGTTCTAACCTGAACTCTCAGCAGTCCTACTTTAATTCTCATTCTAGTAAGCATAATATTCTTAAACCCTAAACCTTTTGACTCTTATGAGTCGACTACTCTATCAATTGTCTCATCTTCTATATCAATTAAACCTTTTGCATTCCAATCATAGTACTATCCATCTATGCATTTAGAAAGGGTAAAAACTTCTTTATCCCCTCCTGTGGAAGAGTCTCAAGAAAAGAAAGAAGCACTCAGATGAGACGAGACTCAAACATCGAGCAGATGCACTTTTAATATCTACTCTCCTCCTTAACATGAAGTAATTACTCTTTTTTCTTGCTGCATTTAATTTACATTAGTTATTCTGGAGGGGAATGGAGACATTGGGTACGTTATAGCTATGTTCTTTGGAAGTGCTGTGATTGATGCTATCATGTTAAGACCAGTCTGATGTTTAGTCATTGCAATGAGAAAGAAATAAGATAAGAATGTGATTTCTGAATCAATGAGAGAGATTGTGCTGGAAGCTCTCTTTTGTTGTTTGATAGTTAAATTATACTCTTAAGAAAGTCTTAGCAGTTACATAAGCTGCATAGAAAGTAAGGGCTGAGTGTTGATTAAAGACAGGAGGATAATATGGATTTAATGAGTAAGCTATTAGTCATATTCAGTCAACTGAAGATAGAACTATGATTCATTTGATATGAAGATCCTATCTAATAGTCTTAATCAGAGTATTTGTGAGCACCCTCGAACCCGAGCACAAGAACTAATGACATGTTACCGCATAGACTACACATCTTAATCAATGTTCTAAACATCCCGTTCTCAATTCAACTAGCATTTATCAAGAGATGAAGATTATGAGGACATAGAAGAGATCAACATTAACCTTCATTAAAACCATCAACTTAACTAAAGAGAGAAAGTCCATTTATTTTCCAATATGCTAATGATAACCCTAAGAGTCCCTAGTTCTTAAATACTGAATGCAGAGATGAAACACCTATAGAGATTAAAGAAAAGAGAAAGTAAAGAGTAATGGGAAGCGGAGAAGGAACATGAGTTAAAGATCTAAGTGGGGATAAACTAAAACACTTTAGTGTGTCTTAACTTCATTCATATCTAAATGGAGAGACAACACCCAATGCTCACATTACCATGTCTTAAGTAGGCAGCACACGTCATAATGCTGCTGATAAAGAGAATGTTGTATTCTCAGACATAGTCAACACCACCCCTAAGAATAAATCCCCTCCCTCCCTTGATAAATTCCATTCCTTCATAAAGCGTTCAACAGTCCAATCCCTCAATGAACTCTCCGTTTTCCCAATTCCACAATTAAGAAACTCTTTGAAAAGAGTAACAACATAGTCTTGTATCAAGGATATGAAGCAGCAGTGAGTCCTACTAAACAAAACAGAGTAAAAGAGAACACAGACGAAGAAATTAAGATAGCTAAGTATATGAAAGACACTATTGATTTTGGAGGGTAACAATTGCTAGATGGAGGAGATGGGGATACTCCAGTAGAAGTATATGATGAATTTAAATTTATAAATCCTAACAAGGCTACAATACCAGTAATTGATGAAGAGGAAGATGATTAATAACACTAGGCACCAATTGTAGTTGAGAAGCAATTGAATTTTTATAATTCACAGACACATCCAAGAGCATTTGTGGATCAGTTAACATAAAGATATTGAATTATAAGAGAAGAACAGGTCATTGATTAATGAATGTGAGGATTATGATGGAGATAAGGGTATGAATGTATAGATGTAATTATCACCTACAGCAGCAAATCATGAGATTAAAAAACAGGGCTAAGTGATTTCTCAATTATGCCTTTGCTTATCAGCCGTGTTTTAATGTAAAGATGGGGGAAAGGGATAGGGCTAATGACTTGAGTGCCGTTAGCTCCAACCCTTCCCCCATCTTCCCTAGCCCCACAGGTCCCAAAGGCTCCCTGTATGGGGAAGTCAGGACCTAAAGAGATGGTCAGGCTCCCCAGCAGAAAGTAGCATGGGACCCATGAGGCTGAGTATGGGAAAGATGTTTGGGGGTGGGGAGGGACTTAACTTAATTGTTTATTAGTCCTTAAGGAAGGTTAATAACTGTACTTAACCTCCACTTCCCCACCACCACCCAAGGGAGGGTCTAAGGAGGTCTCCTATCCTCCAAACCTTTTTATCCCTTATTTAATTTATATCTTCCCCATTAAAAAAATAGCAGATTAGTGAACCTTATGTCTCTCATTTAAGGATTGGAGATGAAGACACATCAGATTTAGAAACGAAGATGATTAAAGATGATAAAGTGAAGGGATTACCTTCGAATGCAAAGAGAGGAATTACTCCTTAGAATAGATATCTAGTTTCTGCTACATATTATAAGAGATCATATTCAATTGATAACCTATATAACATTAAGATATAATTATTTTCCATAGAAAATTTATAATTTAAATAGGGGTGTGCATTCAAATGGAAGACTCTACACAATTGAACAACTCTGAATATGACATGCATCTGTTTATTTAAGTCTCAATAATAAATATGAATTACAGTATAAAGGTGAAGTTGAGGAGTTATTTGAATTCTTTAGTTAGACAAACTAGTTTTCAAAGAATCATTAAGTCTATTAAATACTCTATTTATTAATCATCAATCTGGGTGTAGAAATATAATTAACAAGAGTTGATTGAAAGTACCTATTGCTAGTCTAAAACAAATCTCTACACATAAATCTTACAATTAGAGAATATTAAATAACTCTTTGCTTCTTATTTCATATACAACCTAGATATTACTAACATAGTTTATTAGACTTCAATATGAGACTATTTAGATAAAACGAAAAGATCCAATCTCTCTATTATGCAGGCCTTCTTAATAGGACTCCTTAATTCATTGTAGGACAAGGGTCTTTTAAATGGAAATGAAAGCTAATCATGTACACCTCAGATCAATCGTAAAAAGGACATTCATAAAATTTAAATATTTCAAAAGCATTGACTTAGTAAATAGTATAGTCTTTAATACCTAAATTCTCAACTAATCTATTAACTAAATCAAATCCCTAAAAAGGAAGTGCTAAAGATCCAATTTAAATTAAAGAACTAGATGATTATAGTAAACTAAATACCCCTTCCACACATAGTTTCCTTCCTTCAACTCTAAATGAATATGCACAAGTAACACTGCACCAATGTTGTTGTGCTCCCAACACTACCCATTAGGTACACAAATCCTGATAGAAATAGCCTTCAGGGAAGTAAAAGACACTTAAACTGATTTCGATATGAAACATAAGTATCACGAGTTTAGACATTTTTATTAATTATTTAATATATTGGAGAGGTATCTACATCTTCATTTACATTAACATTCTCTTTGAATATTGATAATTGGTTTGAATTGACAGATTAAGATGGATAAGTAGTTGTGTCTAGCAATGATCTACCAGCATTAAATATAATAGCCAATAGTTGGAATGCAGTTTCTATTCACATAGTTAATGATGTTATCAATACTTAAATTAATCAAATTAAGGAGACTAAACTACTCTCAACTTCACTTCTAATTTCATTACTCAATCTGTCAATTAAGTATACTTTAATACTCCTATTACTAATATTCCATTTGCTCTTCAGACTTAAAGACAAGATTTAGACAATGTAGTCTTGTACAACAATACTGACTAACTGTAAAATCCCTTAATTGATATAATCAATGGAATCCGCAGTACAAAAGAAGCTAGAATGGATAATTTAGACACGAACTCATTGTCTTATTATCAATACCCTCAACATAGCATAGACTCACGTGGGTAGTTCTATTTCAATATATTCTATTCTCCCAGTGATATTCAGATAGATATTATATTCCCTTCCTATTTCTAACCAATAGGTACTCTTCAATGGAGATTAAATGAATAAGTATTAGGTTAAACTACTTAGTCTATTAGTATCCCTAAGGTAACTCAAGACACTCTCTTAAAATGTACTGTAAGAGATGACTATAAAGTATATACCCCAAAAGACAATAATCAATTAATCATTTATTATCATCAGTCTTTAATTAAGTCTAGATTTATCTCTTACTGATCTAATATGTCATCTGCATGAATAATTTACCAACTCCCGATCTGCAAGTTGTTGCCCCATTAATGAGGACTCGAAATATTTGTTTCCCATTAGCATGTGATAAGTCTGGGTTTCACAGTTATTTTATTCTCTTTTCTGACCAGATCAATTACCAACCCTTTAATTAATAGGGGTTTAATTAAAACTTAGTATTAATTTAATGTAAACCTCCGAAGAAGAAGAAGGAGAGAACTACTCATAGGGATCAATAGAAGTAAGGTTTACTTTAGATGAAAAGGGTGTCCATCAGATGGCAATTCACCAGGCTGTCAGAGAGAAGTCACTTCTTGCTAAAGGCACCAATACTCGAGCATCGTATCGACTTAATGCATTCTTCCTTAACAATAAGCCTTCGGAATCAATGTAAACTTCTAAACTTTCACTCATTCATCTAATCTTAGTCTGTTAGATGCGAAGGGTTTAGTTGCATCACAGATCTAAAGTAGCGAGCTGGTAAAGATTTAGGAAGATTTAAAGAGCTGATTACACATTCACTGCCAATTATCAAAGACTTAGTTAGGCATCGAGATTAACTTTTAGAAGCAAACTACTCACTAAACACCCGGAGATAGTCATGCATCATTTCATGCAATTCCCTTAACAGTGTAACTCAAAGTAACTAATTTCACCATGGTTTGAGTTTCTCTGAGAAGAACTTCTCATATTAATCTAATTAAACCGAAGACTTCTAAGTGAGATAGATTCGACTTAGACCTAGATAGAGTCTGAGTCCTTTAATGAAGCAAGTGATCATTAATATGTAAATAACTTCTAACCTACTATCTTGGAACTAATAAGGGACTTCAAATTAACTAAGACTCAAGCATCTTAATTATCAAAGAGAGCTCTTAGTTCCTCTTCTCTTAATTTAGATTTCACTGCATAAGCAACTAACTTAGCATTGCCTATGACTTAGTACTAAGAAGACAAGATACTGAGAGAACTTATAGAGGAGTCCTAGCCTATAAGTACTCACTATGTTCGAGATTAACTAAAGAATATAGGTGGAATTAGTCTCACAGCTAAGGAGACTCTGAGTGTTCTTAAACATAGATGGAACTTTTCCTATGTGAAGTACACTAAGTAGCATGAGAACAAACTCAGAGACAAACAACAGTGGCTAGCAATTGCCAACTGCCTTGTCTTTTTTGAGGCATCTCTTGGAAGGCACTGAGGTTATTAACATTGATGAGAGCCTGATCTCACTGGATACAAACAAATAGTACTCTTGGAAACGCAAGGGAATTCATGATAAGTTCGTGACAATTCGGAATCTCAAGTCACTTCATCTCTTATTGGGATACTCTAGTTAGGGCAATTCCTATTTCATGCTCAAATATGGAATTTACAATTCAATGAGCTTCATTTACCTCCTCAATGAATTGATTGAGCACTTAGATAAAGATAATCCTCGTTGGAGAGAACACACAGTTATTATGCTTGACAATGCCAGCATCCACACTGCCAAAGAAACAATGCTCTATCTAAAAACAAGGCATGTATCCTCCTTCTTTGCAACTCCCTACCAACCAGAGTTGTCTCCTGTTGAAAGTGCCTTTTCTATAATTAAGAATCGAGTCTAGATTTAGAGATAGAAGTATGCATAAGGGATATAGAAACAGACTGAGATCTAAAGCATTGTAGTGGATTGCTAGGTTGAAGATATCCTTCAATAAGTTAGACTAGTTCATAGGAACCATGCAACTAAATTGATGAAATGTGTCGGAATTAAACTTAACATCTACTTTTCATCTATTCCTTTGCTTAGTATCTATTGTATTTCATCTTAATAAGTGCTAGATACTTTACTCTATGTCAGCATCTAAAGGAAATCTAAATGAATAGATAGAACTCTAGTTTTGAGCCAGTATTAATTGCCTTAGAATGATTTCTTCGTTTTCAAATCAGGAAATCTAGAGCAAGAAATATAAAGGAAACTAATCAGAGTCTAATGGTTTATATAGTTGAATTTCTTCTTTTCATATAATAGATTTGGATTTCCTTTTGTACTATATTAAAATTGTCTTCCTACAATTGCAAGAAAGTGCTTAATCAAAGTACAGAATTCATAATGTGAAGCCAAGGTCTGCTCAGTCCCTCACTACTAGGGACTTAGAGTAAAGGATCTCTGAGACTTTTCTACTGACGTAAGGGATTACTTGCCCGACTATAAGAAGGCAGATCAAACTGGCTATCTAATCTTGTTAGTTCCCAAAGCTTACCTACAGTGCTACTCATTGAAACCAACTGTAATAGAGGCGATGGTGAAGAGATCGATGAGTGAGCTATTAGAGAACCTCAGCAAAGCTACTCCAATCTTCTCTAAACTAAACTCTGAAGTGGCTTAGGTCTTGAAGAACTCCAAAGCATTCACTGGCAAATACTTTCTTCTCTGATTGGCATGGACTAGTGGGTAAAGGATAGCTCGTAAACCTAGCCTTGTAGGGCGATAAGAAGAGAAATAACTCCATGGGGGTAATTCAGGTAGTTAGAGGAGAGGAAGAACTCAAGGAGAATTAAACTCGACTGCAACTTGAAAACGATGTTCTGAAGCGAGAGTTGGATATGCTAAGATCTAGTTTGTCCTCAGTAAAACCTGACGCTGAGATGAAGGGTAGAACTCCTGAGAAGCCTAAGAACTTGGCACACATTGCTCTTGAAAGTCCAGCTCCTAGTTTCGTTTCACATCGAAAAAGAAGATTAATTGCCTAACTATTATCTCACTTCTTAGTCTCTTATTATTAAATTAGAAGTCTTTTAACAAATGAGTAGTGATAAAGAAGAAGAAACCAAAGACACCTATACAGTCTATGTACCCATTGAGAAGGTGGAGTGGAATCTCAGAGAACGGAATAAAGGCTGTGCCTATTACAAGTGCCCTGACTAAAAGTGTAATGGGAGGGATATGTTGCTAATAGAAACTAGACATTCACTGTCTCTAAGCCCCATAGTTAGAAGTGCTCCGTTGGGAGTAATGAGGCCAAGTCTACTAAACCATCTCCTCCTCAGTCTATTTTTAAGAATTCAAAGGAGATCGAAGCTGAGCCATAGTTAATGGAATTTAAGGTGCTACTTACCAACAAACTACACGATACTTGCTGCTCTCTTTGAGATTAAGCAGAGATACGGACAGATGATCAAACAGAATGCTCACTATAAGTACCAATTGAAGGCATTATTATATAAGAATTACCTACTCCTTCATGGAATGAACATCTGGAGTGCTGTGAAAGACAAAGGACTTAGATTTGAGGTGGCTCATCACTATTCAGCCATAGAATACAAGAGTGAATGAATTTAATTACTTAACAATTACTGCAAACTCTCTTAAATCTCCATTGACTTTGCAATCTCTTTGATGTCAAAGATAATCAGTTTAACTAATTCTCGTTAACCTTTGTGATTAAGAAACTATTCCCCTCTTTCCAATACGAATACGCTGACAATGGTGAATAAGCAGTAGCCAAGATAGAATCAATTATGAATTACGATTTCATCCTAATAGACATCAACATGTCAGTAATGGATGGTCTCTAAGCCTCATCTATTATCTCCTCAATAAGTACTATCACCATAATCGGATTGACTGCATATTCAGGTGAAGAGTACAAACAGAAATGCACATAGGCAGGTATGATTAACAGACTAACTAAGCCAATTAATTAAGAGAAGATTAAAGTAAGTGCGAATGTGTAAAGAAAAGAATATGAGTAGTATAATGAAGATGCATGATAATACACTACAGAAACAGAAGAGGACTTCATTGAGATTGAAACATTGAGATGATTGATCACACCTTGTAAACATCAATTGTTAGGGTAATAAAGTATTACTTACTGGATAGTTATTTTCAAGTAATTTAATAGGTAAATACTAATAAGGTAGATATTGGATACATTAAAACAGAAGAGAGTACTTATTCATATAAACAATATGATAAAGACAATAAGGATAATGGAAGTGTAATAGTTGAGTCTATCAGTGATACTGTAGATACATTAGAAGTAAGATAGACTACCAAATATATAGAGATTATCAACACATGGAGATCCATACTCAATAATATTACAAATAGATATAATATAAACATTGGAGTAAGATGAAACAATGAAATATGAAATTATAGATTAAGATCCATTAAAAGTTATGAGGAAGCTTAAATCTGGGGCAATCAATTGTTTAATGATAGACCCACTTGTTGCCCATGGATGGGTAAAACCAAAACCTATAAAATTGTTTGGTTTTAACATGGACTCAGCCTCTGTTCTATGCTGATACTTCAATTCAAAAGTAACAGCTGTAATTGCCTATCCTCGAGACAGTGGAGCTAAAACTCCATATATAATAATCAAGATTTAAAAGTTTAAATTATCATTACATAAATAATATATACACTCTCATGGTGAATATTGAAAGAAATGGAGTCTCAGTTCTGCATTATTAGCTTCTAGTGTTAGCGTTCAACTACAGTCTTAGAGTTCTCTCGGTGGGTGGAACCTTCTCCGCGTTACCTCCTGCGGATCCTTTTACAGGGGGAGAAGTTTAGTGGCGCTTTCCACGTAAGATAACTCATTGAACTTTCATTGAGCATTTATTACTCTGTTTCTAACTTTAGCAAACTTAGTTGCAAGTTTAGTCTCTTTATAATCAGCAGATGTAATACTCTTCATGTTATCTGGCTTGGATCTGATCTCTTCTTTTCTAGTTTTCTTTGTTCAGCTTCACTTTGCAGACATTTAATTAATACTATACACTCTCATTGTTGATGTGTGTATTCTCATCCTAATACATTCTAGAGTACTGATATCATATCTATAGGTATTGATAAATCTAATCTAGTAGCAAACTCTATCCCAGACAATGTCACATTAAAGAGTAGACTATCATCAACTATTGAATAGTCATTTAAGATACATTTTATTATTATGTGTAATAGATGAAATAGACATGTCAGCTATATCTATTAATATCCCATCGCCTGCCTCATCCACTACCCTGACTCATTTCTCCTTTGCTCTCCCTCTTTCTCTCCTCTCAACCACCTACCAATGGTCAATCTCTTCCCCCTATTACCCCTCCACTTCCTCTGCCTACACTTTCATTAGTCTCCTAATAGTTAAGAGTTAATAGCTACATTAAAAGTAAAGATCTAAAGATTGGGTTAAAAGTTGTTGGTGTATATTTTGTCAATGCATTTATATGGAGCAATAAATGATCCCCCGTCACATAGATACCCCACTTCAACCACACATTAATCTGAACATCCATCATTATTAATTAGATTTCCATCATCACATTCATATGTTCTTATATCAATGCCATCTCCACATATCTCTTCACATTTACTTGGATCTTTAGGTGATGTCCTGTAGCCAGTGATGTCTTCACATGTAAAACATTCAATATCAATTATAAATGGAGTCTTAAATATGGATAACTCTACATTCGCCTTCAAAAGACCTACTAAAAGAAATGTCGACACTAATCTCATGTCACCCACTCATCAAAACAACCACTCGTTGGGAGAGCGCCTCCCCACTCTCTTACTAACTCAAAAGAAATGCCACAGCTTACAAGCGACATCCACGTGGATAAACCCACCAAAGAAACTCCAATACAGCGCAATGAAGCTCAACTCTCACGAAGAAGAGAACAAAGCGTGAACAACTGCATTCAGATGTCAAAACCCTCAACGATTTCTACACTCAACACTATCTTCAAATTACAGAACTAAAATAGCTTTTGACTAAAAAAACTCAGAGGATACTAAAATGAAATCTTCTAGATTATAGAAGATTTAAAAAATGAGACCGCTTTGGCAATAGAAGCTTCCAGCTCTTCAATAAGAGAAGAAACCCCAAGCGTGGACAATCTGATTAAATTACTCACACCTTAACTGTAGTCGATCATGATGCCTGCCATCATAAAACTAATTGGAGATCTCGAAATTAAGATAAAAATCTAGAGAACACCAGCCATTAAATCCAACAAAGCCTAGAAACAATCCAAACTAACAATGAACCTCCAATTTAGGGACCTCCATCACCTCCCCCCAATTGTCACACTAATCCAAACTCGCTAGCATAAGTTGCATTGCAGCCAGAAAACAATAATATGGTCGACACTCTTCAATAAATAGAAGAACTCAGGAAGTAGATCTCTAGGTAAGAGCACTTCTTCAATACTCAACTCCAGCAAGCAGTAAATGTAAAAAACAAATTAGAATGGAACCCACCCCCTGACGAAGAAATGGGTGTGAAAGAGGGAACTTCTCTAAAAATATCAACTAACAGCGTCACCTTGAGGATACCTAGCCCACGTTCTGCCTTTGTTTAAAAAATGTAAAACAGCAAGTATAATCTTTATTACTGCAAGCAAAATTTCCTGTTGCTGTCCATCATGAAAATAGCATGGCTATCCTGACTTGTCACAAAGAGAATAAGAAATCCCTAATCACTCTTGCAAAGAGAGTGAAGATCTACTAAAGACTCAAATACAAACTCAGAATGAGTTTCCAATGGAAGATCAATCATCCTTATGATACCCTTACCCCTCCCCATCAACCATCACCACGCAACTTGAATCCATAAAAGAGAACAATTTATCGAAGCAAACTATAAAGATAACTCTGTGGAACTGTCGCTCTATCGCTAATTCTATAAACAGAGCCTCTCTTCAGCACTATTAAGAGAACACACACCCTAAGTAGTGATCCTTCTAGAGACTTGGAACAAATAAGAGACTCCTCCACAATTCCCAAAGTACAACACTTTCAGTACCCCTCCCCATCATTGCAAGGGGGTCATGATTCTCGTTACAGAACAATGGACCGCTTAACAGATACTAAAAGTAAATGTCACTTAACTAATGGTGAGGGCACACTTTGACCACTAAGTAGTTGACATACTTGGCCTCTACACAGACGTAACAGATCCACAAATAAGAGAATCCCTAAGAAGCTAAACTTGAAGAGAGAACATGATAATAGGCGGAGATTTTAACAGAGATTACACTAAGGTTTAGACATGCTTAAACAACAAGGGACTATACTCAACAGACGTTCCTACAAGGAACGAAGCTCGATTTGAGCTCATTGCATCGTCACTGGAACTGAGGGATACAAAAACTTTACCCCTAGGACTAAGTGATCACTTGGCTATAATATCCTCCATTGAAATAGACTCCACCAAGAAACTTCTCCCCCAAAATAGAGGACATATCTCCTCCTCAAGACTTGTCTGCGAGATCGATTCTAAGTTAAATGCATTCAAAACATCATCTTTCCCATACACTCCCATGAGATACCACATAAATCTTAAGAAAGTTAATGCTTTCAAACATAACTACTGGCTCCACCCCTCTCAATACCTACAACTAACCTGAACAGAACTTATTGAATATCATAAAAGATTCTACCTAGACAAGATAAACCTTATCCTGGTAAAATCCCAACTCTCCTTTAATGCCAATGACTGAAAGAGTTTCTTTAAATATGCAAGCCAGCTTCTTAACAAAGCAAAGACCTTACATTTAGCTTAACACTTAAGGACTTAAAATTAATAAATTCTTAATATCGAAGACTCTTAAAACGAAATAGCAAAGGTGCTGATACAGAATATGACAGACCCTAAAGCAAAAGAGTATTCCTACAAGATTAGAGAGCCACATACAATGCATCGACTCTCTCAAATCAGGCAAGGCCATTGGTTACGACCTCTTATCTGACACAATCCTTCAATCCTCCAAGGTCATACGAGGTAGAGTCATATCTCTAATCCAAAAATAACTAAAGGGATTAAGCCCATACCCTCCTATGTCAAGACTTTTAAAGTACTGGCATTCTCAAAGTCGGGATCAAGTACAGTCTCGGCAGACCAAATTCGTCCCATAAGTGTCCCCACAGTCATCTACAAAGTCCTCGAGTCCCTAATCTATAAAGAAATAACCCAAGAAATCTGGAGCTAAATCGATCAATACTAGGCCGGTTTCAGGAGTGGCTTTAAATCACAAGACAACTTTCTCACTCTAATGAAGCGAATCATAGAATATAAGCATTGTCAAAAACATACTACACTTTCTTCATCGACCTCACCAAAGCATTCGACTCAATTGATAGGGGATTACTCTCATAAATACTAAAGTTAAGACTTCAAAATAAAATTACCAACTCCTGCCTCTCCCTCTCGATAGAACTAATCAATCAAACCTTTAGTCACTTCAACGGATAGATATTCAACTCTAATAGAGGAATAGTCCAAGGGAGTCGCCTCAGTCCCACATACTTTGCCTTGTATCTAGACGAAGCCCTCAAACAAAATTTTAGCGAGGAAGAAATCAATAAGTACTTCATCATCTTTGCCGACGACATAGCTATCGTCTCCCCATGCAAACTTATCTCTAAATATCTGCTACGGAAACTTAAAATTGCTCTCGAAGCCTTCTCCCTTAGTATCTCCGAAACCAAATCTTTCTTTATCACAAACTCTTCAATCAAAGCAAGCATCGAAAATATACACTACAGAACAGAAGGTAAGTACCTGGGCTTCATAGTCTCGAACGACCTAAGAAAGATGAAGAGACTCAAAAAAGACCAAATTAAAAAGAAGACCATCTATCTCTCAAAATCAATTGGAGATAAACTTGAGACTTAACCAAAGTCACAAATTAGACAAGGAAATGAGTCTGTAGATTAATTGATTAATTACTATGTTAACCTTCATTGAGAATTTTTTCAATCTCTTTGTCAGATCTCAGAGTTACTTACATATCATATTATCTCAGCGTTACTTACAAGAATTTCAA
>JAGYYO010000026.1:0-20306 GCA_021441625.1 Diophrys sp. 3 WChen-2021
TGAATTCATTCTCCCAGCCACATTTTCACAAACCTATATATCAGTGTTTCCTCCCTTGCCTCCCACTTCTCTGTTCTGGCAGTCCTCCAATTCATCTCCCTTCTCAGACAACCCCAAGTATTGAATTCCATGACAATTGGGGAACTCTGTCTAGGAATGCTGGAAGAGGAGTATCTTTTAATTGCTTGAATTTAAAAGTCGTCATTGACTTTGAACCATTCTAATTGACTAAGGATTTATAAGTGTGTGAGAAGCGTCTTAGAAGATTTCGTTCTCTATCGGAGGGATTCTTCCAATTCGAAGGAAGCTTATCTATGGACCCAGGAATGCTTATTTTTCTATAATTATTTGGTTTATTCAATCTAATAGTTATAGCCAGTCTCTCTTTCTATACTGTTCAATTAATTAAAGATGTCAAATGTCAACTCTATCTAGGACATTAGACTTTGTCTCCTATGGGAAACTCCCCTGTCCGGGACGGGGATGATGACGGTAAATGAATCATAACTGATAATCATCATTTACATCAGTCTCTCTTTAAGCTACTTTATCTAACATCCTGAGTTTACTTCAATTCATTATCATGAGAGAGAAGTTTAATCTTTACAGTTTCCTATTAGTGTTTTAATTCAAAGGTAATTTACAGACTGAATTATTTATTCATCTTTCCTTAAGGGCAATCATTTTCCATTCCTAAATAGGATCAAATACTCGTTAATCGATTTGACCGTCAGGTGAAGATAGATTTTAATGATTGTTTAATGATACTTCCACATCTAACTGAAGGTTAATAGCAAGGAGAACATCAGGACATGCTTCTCCAGCTTTGAGGACTCTTGGCCATTACTTTCCTTTAAGTCCCTGTGGGGATTCTTGCTCAGTCACATTATCATTAGTAATTTATCTCGCGGAATTAATTAAGGATAGAATCATTAATATAGCTATAAAGGAAGATGGCTTCGGCAGAGAGGTCTGGACAACACTGACACTTCAGGAGTAACGAAACATTTCAAGAGTGAACAATCATGGAAACGCAATGAATTCAGTTGAGACTATAAAGGCCAATTTTTTAGCATTGGCAAGCCTCAAGCTAGTTAATCAATTAAATTTAGTCCTAACGATTAGTCACTTAATTAAATATTCAAGACAAAATTCATGGGTACAATTCTCCAACGGAGAAGGAGCTCGCTAGATAATGCGAAGAATCTGCACTAGCGACTGGCAGCTTCTTAATACTCTGACTTTTCATATTAAATTCAATTTTATTATGCTACTAACTGGATTTACCTTAAGTGTTATCTACACTCATATTGAGGTAGCATCAGTAGGAAACACAGAAAATTAGTTGAAAGAAGCTTAGATTAAATAATATCGATTGGAAATTCAAGTGAAATTACATTGCAATAAGTCAAAGAGAGTAGTCTAATATTGAGAAATAAGGAATAGTTAAGATACAGAATGGACTAATTGTATTTAATGAGATAACCATTTCGACTGAAATTAGATTCAACGAGGCAATATAGATTGTTAACAGAATCAATAGATAAATAGAGAATAAAATCCATCTATCTAGAAAGTAGAGGACTCATGGTTTAGAATTCCAATGACTATTCATTTCCTACCGACCCCTCGGTCTTGACGAGGGTTCGACCCTTGATTGATTTATTTTTCGTCTTCTTGGATTTCTTTATATGTTGGGAGATCCGTACGAATCTCCGCCTTCGGGATTAACACAAGGTTCTGTAAATGCCTTTATTATCAATTGAATTTCTAGATTCTTTGATCTCGGGGGTTAAAGGAGGATCCCGTAGTTACACACATCAAGGGGATGCGCAAGCTTGATTAATTTTGCCTTTATTTAACTGTAAATCTACTATGAAATCTTGCCAGATATCTCCATTATCTACAGTGATTACTCTCCTGGAATACAATCGTAGCTAGAGATGAAGCCTAAAATGGAGAAGGTTATTCAACACCATTGCTCGATTCAACTGGAAATGAAGTAGCTTAAACTACACTCAATCAAATGAGTATAGGATCAGCAACCAATGGCTCTCAAGTACAGGTAGACCTAACAGCAATTACCACATCCCTGCTAATGGATATTCAGATGGGAAACACTACTAACTTGGCAGAGCTCTCTTCATCTGCTACCACTTACACTCATAGTCTATCAGGTGAAAGACATTATTAATTTAACACAGTTGCGAAGAACATCCAAGGAAAGGCCCTGAATCTGCCGCAACTTCTATTTATTCAGACTAAACCCAAGACGCAGTAACTACACTATAAAAGAGTGAGATGATTCAATAAGATTTAAAAAAGTAAGGCTATCCTCTTGTCTCAAGGACCTGCTCCCATATACGTGATCAGAAAAGAAACAGCATCAACATTCTCTGCTTATCTTTACACTGATTGTACTGTTGCTTACTCTCATATCCCTGTTGGGGGTCGATAGGTGTGACAGCTAAGATCTATAAGATAGAGACTTATTGGAATATACTCAGGGTGAATAACTAATACGATAATAGGTAATGCATGTGTGCAATGCTACTTGGATTATGAGTGCTATTCAGTTAGGATTGAAACCAATTAAATAACTGATCTTAATGTAATAAGTGTCTTCACTGTGCAGGTGAGAGATTGCTATGAATGCAAGACTCCATAGGCCTTTATGGATACCTTTACTAAAAGATGTGTGAAAAAGACCTCCGACGATGGAATTAAGTTTGATGAATTTTAATGTGAATTATTAACTAATGATGGATGTTATAATGGAATCATAGAAGATGGGTGGTAATGTGATGGTGGTACTCTTACGAAGGTTCATTCAGTTTAAGTAATAGGACTTTTAAGAAGATCAACTGATTGTTATTTTCACATTCAGTGAAACAGTTATACTTCCAGCTGATATTGAGTCTTAATTAGAAGTTAAATTAATAGGAGCAATGAATCTTTATACATTCAGTTATAAGGTGATTCAACCTACTAGATAAGGGACTTTAAAGATGACATTTTACTATTGATAGTATGACTCTAGGATCTGAATCACTTTATATGTAAAGACTGATTACTGTTCTGACTGGATCCTCAATGTAAATGCTGTTTACTCTTATTAACTGTCTCTAAATCATACATTATATTCCAATGATGACTATAGTCTTTCCTACTCGCTTCATTGTTTGATATTATGGTTGTTTCTGGTAAATTAGAACAATGACCCTTTAATTTCTGACTTGAAAGACAAGGACTTCACACCTATTTAACCTTTACCCTCTTGATGTCTGTTCATTCATTCATAATTAATCAAATTACCTCAATCCCAATGCTACTTTCCACATTACAATTAGTTAATCTTTACCATTGAGTGAGTGTCTCGAATAGTTTCCTTTATTGTTTCATCATTGGCAACTAAATCACGTTTATCTCTCTTTACATAGTATTCAGCTTTACATCTACTTGATTTAAGTAAGTCAAGGACTTAACTTAATGATGATTTCTAACAAACTATCGTGTAACAGAATTCCTCTTCAAGAATGAGAGCATGATGGTCTTTTATTCTTCTTTCTAATCTTTATTTAAACTATTTAGTTCCATTGACTTTGATGTAAACTCTATCCTTATTGTCTTCTTCTAACTTCTTCCCTTTAATTAAATCCTTTTCTTTTTACTCACACTTTAATGAGTTAAGATAAAAAGTACTATAATTGGAGCTTAGCTCACCACTTATTTATTTGAGCTCATTATAATCTTTCATAAACATCTCCATCCTAATTTTCTACTCTTTTAGATATTGTTCTGTTTCTGTACTCTTACTCTATTGATGGGAACCTTTTGATGTGATAAACTCTTAGGCATAGCTAAATAGAGTAGATACAGAGCTTCTCTAATCTTAGCTTAGCATCTTTTCGTTTTTTAATAAAAACCGTTTATTTTAATAAAATTAAATAGTTCATTATTCTAATTAAATTAGTTTGATTTCTATAATAGAATCAATCTTAAAATCCAATACTTTACGTTTATAACTAAAAAGCGTAAACTGTCATTCAATAGTCTCTAAAGATGGTATATATGGTAAAGTTCAAGTAAGTACTTTACATTAAAGTTTTCTTTAATTGTTTCTTTCATGTTCTTTCTACTCACTCCAAACAAAGGTTTTAGAAAACAATTGATCATACTTTTAAAGTCAATGATGTGCTTTAGATCAATAACTTCTTTATCTTATTCATTTATCATTGAACTCAAAAGCTTAAACAGTTAATCCACCTTTTCTGTAACATCGATTACATCTTGAACAGTTCTTTCCATGAATGTTCTTTTTCTAGTTCTTCTAGAGTAGTCACTGACAGTATCATTGCCATATTACTAAGTTAGTGATTCATGCTACTTAATGTAAGATTCTTCTTTAGGAAGGTACTCTACAGTTGAATAGTTCTCTAAATGGTAGTACGTTATTCTTTCGTACTCTCTCTTTGTCATGATGAACTTTAAATAAACTAATCTTGATGTCTGTTTAGCTTTCCTTAAATATAGAAATGTTAAGTAGAGTTCTTTTTAGAGTCTTATTTAGAATTGTTATTTGATTCATTTCTTAATTGTGTTGTCCTCCCAAGCCAGTAGCCATGAGAGTGAACACCAAGAGCGAGAGAACCCGTAATGCAAGAGGCAAAGTGATGGAGTTCTTACTAGCCGATCACCCTCTTGACTTATCTGTGATTAGGGAGGAGAGTGTGATCTTCAAGACATCTCTCAAGTCTATGGATATCAAGAAGGAAGAATGATGGAGTACAAGAGAGCTGTGGAGGATAAAGATATCGGAGAAGTAGCTAAAGAATTCACTATTGGAACTAATGAAAGAGACAAAGACACTGATATTTGAACCTACATTGAAAAGCTTGAAACAAATGAGTATCTGGAAATGTTAATGACCTCTGCCCAGTCGGTGCTGTAACAAACGTCCCCTATGCTTTCCAAGCTCTCCCTCGGGAACTCAGACAATTTTACTCAGTTGATATTCATGATGCACTTGGCTCTCACATTGAGATCAACAACAGAGGATCAGAAGTGATGAGAATCCTTCCTAGAGTGTGTGAAGAAGTAAATGAAGATGGAATCAGTGATAAATCCATAGAGGCATTTGATGGATTAAAGAAGTAAAGACTCTTTTATCCGATGTTAACTACTACTACTACTCTCTCCTGTTGGAACCTTAACAAAGTCAGGATTAGGAATGATCATTGAAGTCACAGCAAAGACCATTATTATTAAGATAGCCACACCTATCTCAGTATGGACCCATGTTCTACGTAATACAACTCTCTTGTTATTGCATGACCATCTGGATCTCCAAAGATCGAAGGATCTAATTTCCATCCCTATATTCTGTCAAGAGTTGTTTAGAAGGTTGGGATTGTCCTAAGAGTAGCTGGAGGCGTATTCACTTCAATCGAGAATATATTTTCAGATTCAATAGTTGTGCAATATCTATAATAAGCTCTTATCTTGAAATGGTACATCATGCATTCATCTGCTTCAATAGTTCTAGTTGTTGCAAGTTAAAGACTATTTGCACTCTTTTACCAAAGACTACCAATTGCCTAGACATATGAGAATGTTAATTCATAGTTAAATTGCCCAGTTCCTATTTCCTCCAATATCATCATTAGGAATAAGAAAATGAATATTTGAGTAGATGTTCATCAAGAAACGCATTAGCAGGTATCATCCTATGTTTAGAAGGAAATATGGAGGATTTGATGAATTAAAATGGGATTAAGCTATGGAAATTGCTAAAATAGAATTCTCTAAAGTTGAAGGTATGGATGTTGAGGGGGCTTGTGCTCTAAGAGACTTGATCTTTAGATAGGGATCCGAGAATCTGAAAGCTAGAATTCAAGCTCCTAAATTGAATGCTGACTTCAGACAACAATATTTAATGAATAGCAGAATTACAGCAATCGATGATGCTGATTTGTTACTTGTGATTGCAAGCAATGTCAGAGCAGATGCACCAGTTATTGAATGCTAGAATTTTAAGAAATGACTTGATGTCTTTACTATTGGATCTTCACCTGATCTTGGATACAATTATGAGCATATTGGGTCAACTACTCAGACTCTTATTGACAGGGTTAATGGAGATCATCAATTCTTAGAGAAACTTAGATGCTGAACTCCCAATGGTTCTAGTTGGAGCTGGTAACCTCACAAGACAAGATGGAGCTCATCTTCACACTATTCAATAAATATGTTTAGATAATGGAGTGATCAACCAAGAGAATGGTTGGAATGGATTCAATATCTTTCCAAATGAAGCATCAAGAGAAGGTGTTCTTGACCTCGGAATTGCTCCATAAACCTAACTAAAAATTCTAAATTAGTTTATCTCTTAGGAACTGATGACGAGAGTTGATGATATTCCAGAGGATGCTTTTGTTATCTACTCAGGGCACAATGGAGATGATGGAGCTTACCTTTCCATAGAGAGCTTACCTTTCCATAGAGTGCTTACCAAGAAAAGACTGGATCTTATGTTAACACTGATGGAAGAGTTCAGATTGCAAGAACTGCTACCTCTCATCCAGGATTGGCTAGACCTGACTGGGAAATCTTGAGAGCTCTTTCTGAAGAATTAGGAACTCCTCTTCCTTATTACACTCAAGAGTAGCTCAAAACCAGAATTGGAGAGCCTGGCTCCTCATTTAGTGAAATTCGATAACATTGAGCCTTGTGGATTTGAGGACATTGCTCTTTAACTCAAGAATTGATTTAGTTGGAAAGCTTAACTAGACAACTCTTTCAGACTCTGTAGACGATTTCTACATGACAGATTCTGTGTCTAGTAATTCCAAAACATTGGCTTAATGCACTAAAGAACTGAACCCCAAGAAACTGCAGATAATTGTGTTGTCTGTTGCTTCATTAGTCATTTCTATTATTCTTGTGATTGGATTTATTCTCGTTACAATATTATACTTGAAACCATTTATTAAAATAGAAGTATGCTACTCTGTTGAAGAACTAAAATCAGATGTGTTACCCTTAAAAGATAAGAAAGTAAACTATCTCAACATTCTGAATGAAGGATTCATTCTCTTAATTGCTCTACTAGTAAGATTAAAGATTTCATAGTGAACATCAAGGAGCAAAGATAGAATAACTATATTGGATAGATGTAGAAAGAGGCTATTAAAGATTAGTACGATAGTAATAAATCAATTTATAATAATAATATCTATTATAAATGGATTACATTTGCTTCTTACTTCAAGTTTCTTGGGCCTATATTGCATTTATAATTTATCTTTTCTTTGTATTTTTATTTAATTGGAGCAGTGGGGCAATGAGTCATTGTATGTTCATGCATTTCTTGTGGTTCTTGTGCACTCAAATTATTATAATGATTTTTAAAACATTTTATTATAAATAATTAAATTCTATTAATTGGGAGTCAAATGAATCAAAGTATGTCTTGAATGATGCAAGTGCTAAATACCAAGTGTTATCAACAGAGTAAGCAACAGTACAATCAGTGTAAAGGTAAGCAGAGAATGTTGAGTTGTGTCTATTCTGATCACGTATATGGGAGTTGCTCCATCAACCAGCATTAAGTCTAAAGGATAGGTTTGAGTACCAGTGAATAGACAGAGAGCTCAGACTTCAAGAGTTAATTCAACTGAGTCAAACTCAAGATGAAATCAATCCTCCTCCTCTTACTCTGATTCTCCTCTCATTTCTTGTAGTAAACTTCATTTGTTGTAGTCTAGTACCCCAATGGATCGATGGTGAGGTTCATTGGAAGTATTCCAGTCGATGTAATAGTGTAAGAGAAGGATGTATGTCATGTAGCCCAAAATCAAAGTTAACTATTTACACTTCATAGTCTGGGCAATTATCAGATGTACCTAAGAATAGAGGTTAACAAAATGTACAACGAGTACTGCATTTTGGGTTCTCCCTGAATAAAATGGTGATGTCTGGCAATATTTCATCGTAGATTTGCAGCTAAATAAAAGCAAAGTTAATCATGCGTGCGCGGCCCCTTGCTGTGTGTACGGGCTCCTCCTTTAACCCCGAGATCAAAGAATCTCGAAATTAAATTGTTAATAAAGGAATTGTGTTAATCCCGAAGGCGGAGATTCGCACGGATCTCCCCATATATAAAGACACCCAAGAAGACGAAAATAAATCAAAGGTCGAACTCTTCGAACCCTCGTCATGGTCCGAGGGGTCTAAGGGTCCAATAAAGCATTGTTATTCTACTAATTTATTCATCATATCCAATGTCTACTTGCGCTCCCATTCTTATCCATTAAATACAAGGACTGAGTCTATTCCATAATCTATCTCTTTCATATATGGTACATATTGAGGGAATGGAATTACTTAAAAGACAGTAGAATCAAATTAATTGAGTTCATCCTTTACTGAGTCGTAGACTCCAGTGTACATTCCATTGAGACCGTCTAGTTAGGTGTATTCAAAGTAATAGAATTTCCTATCGAAATTGAGCTCCTTGTCTCCGCAAGTCATTGCCCTAATGTCAAATGGGGCAGTGGTAGCTTCATCGATTGAAGTACATGTAGGTTCATTTCCAAATGTGATCTTCCAGCCATCGAATGATCCAAGGATAAGGAGGTCAGCACTGGGTGGTAGTTCAGTTAAGATAAAGTTATGTTATGAATCATCTGGACTCAATGCTTCACACATATGTCACTGTACTGGATTATCCAAGTTATCAAAGTGAATGTATTCTCCTACCTTAATACATGACTAGATTAATAATCACTTAGTCATCATTTGTAATAACATCAGAGTAATTAACAATGGTAAATACTTCATCAAGTAAATCAATAGGTTCTTCATCTGGGTCATCAGTGAAAGTGTAGTCAGTAGATACTGGGTAGTCTTATCCATCAGGTTTAATATAGACACCATTGGTGGGATCCATGTAGTACATTAAGACAGTGGGAGGCATTGGGTCAACTTCCATGTATTCACCTTCGATTAAGGGAATCGAAGCAGAGGTAGGGCCTTGGAGTCTTCTTCTGTTAGGTCCTTGGCCTTGGTCTTGGAAGGCAGCTGGGAGGATTAGATCTTGAAGATCTTGAGGAAGATATCCAAGTTTTGTTTCAGGGTCGATATCATTTGGGATCATCATAGCGATTTCTTATGGCATTCCTTCCATGATATAGCTCAATGGATATTCAAGAAGATCTTATGCTTGGAATTTCTCCATCTTATCCTAGATCAGGGTATTCACCATCTGTGTAGTCTCCATCATATTCGTCATGTCCTAATTCAGGTCTTCTATCTCTGAATGAATCATACACTGTGTGAATCCAATCTTCAGGTGGACACATCATAGGTTCTTAGTCTTAATCATCAACTTCTATCGAGTCTAACTTCATTACTAGTTTCTGTTATTTCTACTTTGAGTATACATCTCTGAAACATCTCTTTTCTCTTAGATCTACAGTTATCATTCCACATGCATCTGTTCCAAAGTATTAAGCATTGATCATATCATTACCTCCACATGTATTCAATTCAGCATCATACTTTTTCTCTACCTAGTGTCCTTCTTTAATGTAACAGGCATGCTTGTATAAGTCTACTATTTGAACATCAGCTTCAGCATCAACAACATAGTGAATGTCATGAGCAAACAGAGGACCATCATATATCCAGATGTAGTGAGAAGATAGCTCATAGAATCCAACAGTTGTTCCTGAAGGAGCCCAGAAGTCCTCAACAATGTAGCCATCGTCTTGAGGGAAGTTTCCATATGAAACACATTTGTAGTATTCATTTAGTTGTCCAATAGTGTTAATTCCAAGATCTAATTTGTGAAAAATTCAATGTTGAAGAAAGGGTAAAAGAGTGACTTTAATGGAATTTCTGATAACATTTGATCATCATCATCATATAGTTCATATCCTTAATTGAATGTAACAATATAGTTCATTTCAATGTTCCTACTTCGATTTTATGTTTGTTATAAACAGTGTTAGTTGTTAGTTGTATGATCTATAGCATAGAAACCATCGTGATCTGGACCATTTATTAATTAGATGAAGTGTTAGTCGTCAATTCTACTCCAACCTTCATAGTCTGAGTCTTCAGAACCTTCTGGAGAAGCGAAGAGTTCAAAGTCAAAGTCATAAGCATTGTAAGATTCAGATCCATTCAACATACTTGACAAGGAAATGTCCATTTAAAGTGGTATTCTTACCAGAGATTTCCATCATGTTTCCATGCAAGGTCAAGTGTTAAGAATCCAATAACTCCAATTTCTGTATCAGCATCAGTCAATTTAAATAGATCTCCAGCCTATCCATCAATATTATTCCATGAGTTCTTAGTCTATTCAGAGTCTAAAATAATAGGTCCACATCTAGGAGTAACTCCCCCTCAAACACTTCAAGCACTAATAGATGTTCCTCAGCATCTGTATAGATATGCTAATTGAGATGCAAGGTTGCCAATGTCACATAATTCTCTTAGCATTCATATTTACTCGAGTCTTCCAATTGAATAGAGCTCAACACCTTCAGTTTATTCAAGATCTTGATTTTCTGGATCAAATTCTCCAGAGAGGATTAGATACTCGAAGATGTGTGCAATCTCAAAGAAGTATTCAATCTCGTGTTTGATTAATTCTTCTTCTGTCCTCGTCTTCGTAGTCTTCTTCATCATCATCAGTAGCCTCAGTATCATCCATAGTGTCATCTTCTTCTGAAGGTACTACATAATGATCTTTAAATTCATGAATAGTATCTAATAGTTCTTCTAGAGTATGATCCCATTCTGACATAGGTAGATGTTCAACATACCCAAAGATATGTCCATCTTCTGATTTGATACACACCTTCGTCTAATGTTCATCTTAAAGGAATGATGGATGAAATGTAACATATAGATCCATAATAGATCTTCTCCATGGTTGATAATCACTTTGACTTTCCTTTCCATCTGCTTGTAGTCTTCTAATGTACTATTCTTCATCATAGAATGGCATCTCAACAGTACATTCAAAGTAATAAATAGTCTCATCAAGAGGAATATCTAATTCATCAAATGTATCAAATGGAGTGATCTCTCTTTCACAGATATTAGCACTGATTGATTCATTATATCTAATTGTCCATCCAAGTGCACTCCTGTAATATAAGTAGTATCTGGATATGTTTCTGATTGACATTGTTGGTGTTCAATCTCATCCATTGTTGTGTCTTAGGAAAAACTACATGATCCTAAATAGTGCCAATCCATTCATCAACAATAGTATAATCAACATGTAAGTAACATAGCATAGTCCATTGTCTTAGCTACAATGCATCCTTTTGGGTTCATGCAACCTACTTTTTCACCTGATACACTGTAGATTGGATAAGAGTACTCTTGAGTCTCTATGATTACTCTGTAGATGTCCTCAGGGGACTCACCATCTAACCATATCTATCTAATAGGATCTCTATGGAGGAAATAGTCATTGGGGCATCTTATTTACTTGATTTAAGATCAATAGAAATGACGTTGGAAGGACCTCATAGTTCAGTTCAGTTCAGTTCAGAAATTAATCAGTGCTCGATCTAATATCTTGATATTTTATGACTCAATCAGACAGGCACTGTTTACAGTTACCATATCCCAATAGAAAAGATGAATGAACTAGTTAAGAGCTTATTCTTCTATGTAAAATTTAACACTCCTGAATGGACAGTCATAATTCTCTCATCCTCTTATATGTTCTTATAGTTGAGTGTTTTCAGAGTCTTATCGAAATCTTGATAGAAGTTGTTTATCAAAAGGTCTGGATCTTTTATCTTGTAATACTTTTCATCTGTTTACAGCAGATTAAATTTGCTCAAGTGAGTATTTCAAACATTATCTGTGTTCTTTGCATATTTTCCTTCTCTGATAATAAGAGTAAGCCTTTACACTCCATTGTCTTTTTACATTCAGAAAGAATCAACATCATTATCAGGGATTTTAGCTCTGAGGATGATTAAAGAGTTTGAGTTAAAGCCATCAGTTGGTCCAAGCTTCATAGAGATTCTTCTAATTCGAGTCACTTATCTCAATAGTTAAGATCGGGCTAGTGGTCAAACAGACCCAGTCTTGCACCTCGATCGAGGTGAGTGTGAAGTAAGAAGTATGTCTTTAGAGTAAGCTTATTGAGATTCTTATAGGAAATGTCAGGGAGTGATTGCCATGAATGGCGCCATTTCACATTATTAAACACTTTTTTAATTTGAATATCCGACCTCATAGTTGAGAACTATTAAGTCCTCCCATGCAACGATTTTAGTGTTAAGCACACTCTTGTATCTATCAATCTCACCTTCTAACAGGTCTAAGGGAATACCAAATACTTAATCACTTCCTAATCTCTTAATCTCATCAATCTATTCATTCAATCCATATTAATTCTCAATACGACTGAACTTTGAACGATGGTCCTCACTAGACTTGAATCCTAACATTGAGTTTCTGTATTCACCTCCCATGTATTTTGAGATTCCTTAGATATGTGAAATCATCATCAATGGCAAGACATGTTCCTTGTTCTATCAGATATTAATATTCACCAATAAGATCACTAGCTGCCACGACTGCAGCAAATAATATCAATGGTTGGTGGGTCTTCATTAACATTCTCACATATCTAGATCCATGGAACATCATATCTACCTGGTCCACCTCTGTGTTTGCTGTAAGATTGCATTACTTCCATCAATAGAGCATAATGCAATAACTACTATCATCACAAGCACCCATGCTTAGACAACGGATTGTTCGGTAATATGCTCTTTAATATAGAAAGTATTCTCAGCGATGATGTCTTAACCATTGCATTGTTGATTTGGGTGCCAGGATCCATTCTCGATCAAATTATCCATAAAAAATATTGGAAGTAAATTCAATAACAACGGTAGTTATTGAACTTCCATCCTATTGAGCTTATTAAAGAGATTTCACAAAGGAATCGATATTAGCTTCATGCTAACCTTTAAGGAAGTTAAACTTAGCTTCAACTAATTCAAGATTCATGAATAAAGTCCATTTATATGAGGCTTCTACCCAGACAAATCTAACAAAATAGAGTTCAGGGTAATATGTGTCTTCTACACTCTCATATTTAAATTAGACAAAAACTTGGAACATTTGTTCGGCTGGTATTATTGTCTACATCATTCTTTCAGGAACTCCATCATTTAACGGAAACTCCGAAGATGAAATCTTAAAAAGAGTGAAAGCTAAAATACACTTTCGACATCCAATGTCTCCGAGAAAGCAAAAGACTTCATCTCCAAACTCTTGACCTATGATCCAGAGAAAAGAATCTCAGCTGCTGAGCACCCATGGATCACTGAGCTTTCTGAATCTAAAGTTGAATCAAAGACTAGTCCAGGGAGCTTTTGCCAATCTCAAAAGCTTCAGGGCTGACCACAAGTTGAAGTAAGCCATCTTTACCTACATTGCATTACAACTCCTCTCCAAGAGTGAGAAAGCGAATTTCTCAAAGCTGTTCAAGGTAGAGATAATGGTGATGGTTAACTTTCCAAAGATGAAATCTTAAATGGATATGACAAGTATTTCGGAAAGCACATGAGCCCAGAGGATGTTGAGCAACTGTATGACTCAGTAAACACTGACTATTCAGAGTTCATGATTGCCACCATGAATGAGAAGTAAGTCTTGACCAATGACAAGCTCCAAGCAGGTTTCAAGATGTTTGATAAAGATAATTCAAGATACACTTCCAAGGATGAGATTAGAGCAGTCCTTTCACAGGGGGCAACTCAATTTGATGATGCACAAGTGGATATCATCCTTAACCAGGTTGATAAACCATAATATTCTAAATAAGAGAGAAAGCACCTAGTCTAACACATAACAAATGTTGGCTCAATGTCAATGTAACGCATTCAACTGGGAGTCCTCCATATTCGACAATAAGGATCTGTGCTTCAATAGTCATGATTTCAATAAAGATTAAGAGGAGTTATTGAAGAATCCAGCAAACACATTGAACTCTCTTTCTTTAATCTTTCTTGAATTGATTTCATGTTACTTTCCACAACAGCATATTTAGGTAATTAATCTCTAGGAATGTGTTTCTCAAGAAGGCCAAAATCATAAGCAATAGCAGTGTTAATGTTATCTCCAGGAACAATTCTGACATTATCTCCAACAGTTCTGCATTGGTCTATTGATTGAATGATTTCAGGTCTGAGAGGATCTTTGATTCCAAAGATAGCAAGAAGTGTAAGTTCATTCTCAAGGACATCTTCAATTGAGGAGTCATATAGCTCAAGTCCATCAAATTCATCTCTAGACATCTCTTTGTATCCAATAGTCAATGTTCTGTAGGCTTTGATAGCATTTGTTGTGATAATGTTAGTCTTGATATCTTGATTCACATCATCCCCAAGACCCTCAACATCTCCACCTTCAGCAAATCTATGTGAGCATCTTGCAAGAATGACCTCTGAAGCTCCCTTGATATGAATTCTTACAGTGTCGTCACCTTTATCAATAAGAACAGTTTCTGGATGAACTGAATGGAAGTGAGTAGAGTTCTTTGTTATGCTTTCTGAATTAGACATAGTGAGATCCTTTATTGTGAGAGTTTGCATTCAGTTTGATTTCCAAGTCTATGGAAGTCATCTTCTCCTCTGTCTTCGTTCTTTAAGAGTTGCACAGTTGAATTGACAGCAATTGACTTAGTAAGGATCTTTTAAGTTTACTCTGAAATGTTATCTCCAGTCTCAAGACCATTCACAGTAAACTTCAACAACACTTATTTTATTATGCGTAAGAGTTCTAGTTTTGTCAGTGCAAATCTCTTGGACTCTTCCCATGGTCTCTGCAAGTTGTCTGACCAAGGTTGTTCTTTATTCATATGATTAACAGAATAAGCAAGTGCTATATAGTAATTGTAGAGGGACATTTACATTTGATGCAGATGAAAATTTAGTGGGATATGGGCCTATGTGTTAAACAAGGGAAAGACCACTTGGATTGCAATTCACTACTAATAAGGGCAAGACAGCCTCACTTGGGAAGATCGAGAATGATTGTAAGTAATTTAATTCGTTTGGATATAAAATAGCTGGCTTTACGGAAGAAGGGGATCAGAATTGGATTAAATTGGAGTAATGTTAAGTTAAGTAACTACTAAGATTATATATCGCTTCCCTGCCTATTCATATCTTGCTAGTTCTTCATTAACACCTATAACTGTTACTACTTATGCATGCAATCCATATAATGTACCTTGTGAGATAACAGTCACATTTGAATATGAAGAATATAATAAGTATATTGTATATCCTAATGGATCAATTGATTTAAGAGGGAAGTAGCCATACTTTGAATGAATGCTACCCACTATTAAATCTGATCCAATGCCTCATAGATGGAATAATTCAGATAGCAATTCACCTGAGACGTTGGCTACTTATTAAACAACATCTGTGACTAAGACAATCACTGCCACAGTGAAAGTGCCTCCTCGTACATTGAAACAATAGGGATTATATTACTGGAGAAATGAGAATGTATTATTGGGTGCTTAGTTTAATATAAAATATGAATATGCTAATCCTGTTACTGAAGTGTTTCTTCCATTCAATGGAAAAATTGATTACACGTTTAGTGGATTGTCCTTTACCTCCTGCTTCATACAGCACAGGAAAGTCATGTGAAGAGTATTAATTAGAACCTCAATATGAAAGACTTGTAATGAAATGTGAAATAGAGGAAGAATCAGCACCTATTACTCCAAACAAAGGAAATACAATAGAGCTCTTTAATATTGGAATAAGATAAGCAAAGATTTATGATGGGAAATTACTTAATGTAGAGGGAAATTAGGAATAATGTTCAATAGAAAAGATTACAATATTTCTCATTCTTTAGAAATTCGTCTTCTTCTTCTTTCAATATCCCAAAGGGAGTTCTCTAGTTCATTCCACTCTCTCTAATTCTTCCATATCTAGTAAATAACACAAATACTCCCCTATTTAACTCAAGTAGTAATTACATTCTATAGAATAGGAAATCTCCATACAGACCATTCTTCAAGTCTACATTTTATAGATAAGCATCCCATGGGCCTTACTCATCATAATAGATTACTTCATATGTATTACCAAAGTCACCAGTTGAGTCAGGTGGGATCTATTAGTCTATCTTTTCATGTTTCTATCTTGATTTGGCTATCTTAAGGTATTCTTGAGCATTTTCTTCGTAGTTGAATTTAGGTTCTGGCCATTGCTTTTTGCTAATTGTAGTTATTTGTTTAAAGATGTTTTAATTCTTGGTACCAAATAGTTTATTTATATTCTCCCTTGGTTGTTGTATTAGATTGTATCCAGTGTCTCTTCTTAGAGGGTCTCTTTGCTTCATAATCAGTACACTGCCACTAACCTGTGTGCTCATTGTGCCATCTCTGGATTTTACGGAACCCCATGGAGCACCACTCTAGACTTCCAGTTGGCTAAGTATCAATTAGAAATTGTGATCGACGACAACACAGGTCTGTCCTCTATATGCGAAGGAATGATAATCCAGATAATGATAATGTAGTTTAGTAATCAAAATTATTTGATAGATATTATACTTTAATTATACAATTAAAATTAAAAGCCATTAGTGCCTTCATGTACATATCTAAGATAGTTATCAGCATCCACGAAATTAGATATGTACATACATGTAGGTCCAGCCGTATAGTATTTAATGGCTCTTGAAGTCAACTATGAGAATAATATTTATGGATTAATAAGTAATATAATAAGATAATGATGATAATGTCAGAGTTAGAGCAGATTCGATTTCTGTATTTGAAATTATTGGATCTGGAATTACCAAACAACACCTATTAAGGATGTATAAATAAGCTGATAATGAAGTCCCAGAATATAGATATGTTTCCTTAAAAAGCATTATTGAGAATGGAAACTACTACCCTCAAAGCCTAGATATCAACCAAAAGAGATCCTAAAAGGAATGAAGAACAATTTTGATTTTATACTCTCTATGATATTATTACACTCTTATATAATCAACTTGCAAGAGTTAAAGGATCTGCAGTTTTATAAGAAATTACTTGTGCAATAATATCCTGATTTAACGAACAAGCTATCATTCTATACATCCTCTGGATGGAAGCGATCAATAGTAATCGCATAATTAATATTATTCAGAGGATATAAGAAATGTATTAAATTTATTGAAGGTAAGAGGCTTTTATAGGGATAGAAAGAATCAATTAAGATAGAATAATGAGCGATATATTTAATAATTATTATGAGTTATACGTCGAATACTTAATCCCCTCTGCACTCCTAATCCACTAAGTATTAGACAGATAATTCAGATATACTTGTGTAAAGTGTCATCTTAAAGATTGTGCAAATTAGACCTTTTGTTAATTCTGTCATCAACCAATTCACTTTAACTGCCTGGATAAGTTCATTCGCACTCAGCAAACACAAAGAATCCTTATTGGGGATATATTTAATGTATCTCATGCAATAATCCAAAGAAGCCTTGTCTACCTTTCCCTAAAAATCCATCTAAGGTCTTTGATTCCCATCCCTAGCAATACGAACTTTTTACTCAAATCAGGGAGGCTATTAAAACCCCTGGTGCTTACATTAATATGCTGAAAGAGATAAATAAATAATTGTAGATAATGATACTTTAAAAGAGAATCATTTAAAACTCTAGGAAGATCATTAAAATATATAAGAGGATCTGGCCAAAGCTAATGAAGTTATAGATTCACATAAATTGCTAGTGAAATAGATGTACAAGGAATGAAAGATCAGAGAATAGAGCTATTGACCTCTTGGGAGAAGAAACTTATAATCTTATAAAAAAAGATTATGTTAATGAGAATGAAGCGTAATATCAATAGAAGCATGAGCCAGTAGAATTGATACAAGGGCAGAGACCCTCCATTGTATAGGAAAATAGATTTGGTAAGTGTGTATTTTAAAAAAGAGGCCAAGATTCTTTTAGGGAATTAATATCAAATATTTCTCTAAGGTGAAATTTATCCATAGGTACTTGTGCACTTTCTGAGAGTAATGCATTTAATAAAGGGTCTCAATGGAGATCGAATGTCTTCAATCTGAAGTGGCTCTTTTGAGAGAAGTTCTTCTTCAAATTCAAAATTGAGATTATTAACCATCACTTTAACTATTGGGCATTCTTTACCCTATATCAATGAATTCAATCCTACAAATGTAATTCTATTTAAGGAAGTGTCAATCACAATTGTTTTTAATGCAGGTAATCTATTCAATTTAATCTATTAATTCTTAAATAGCATCCTCTAATTTTATCTGAGAGTTGTTGTCTATGCTCTAGGATGAGGACTCAAGTATGTCTCATGTCTTGATGTATCTAGATTTACTTACGCTGGAGGAAGGAAACAATTCGCAGGAGCAGTTGAATATATTGAGTTACTTTTAATCTAAGCTGTATTCCTATCAGAAGGTAGAAAATCATACTTCTATATGTTAACTCTTTCAGTTCTCCCTGACTAAATTCATCTTTCCTATTATTCATTCTTTCTTTCAATGTCTTTTGCTATTACTCTAGATCATTATAATCATAAGGTATACGTACAAACTATCCAGCACGTCTTTTGATAGTGCCACAGACTATACTTTCTTTAATGTCTAGAGATTTACCTCTTCTGTGATGATGATAGGTTTAACAGGTGGTTTCTTTAGTTCAGGACTTTCATCTTCAATGTCTTCATGATTTAATGTCTAGACATTACCTCCAAATAAGGTCCTATTAATGTCTGAAAGTGTTTTAAATGTAAATAGTTTCTCATGATTCCCGATTTATCTATGATGAAGAGTAAATCGACTTAGCATATTTATCATGATTCATTTGTATTTTGGAATTGGCTCATCTGGGGTTTGGGGTATAGAAGATGTTCAATTCCAATGAGTTACTTTACATCTACTCTTAGTATTCCTCTTGGGACATAGATTAGAGCTAAGGTGTAAGCTATCAATTCAATACTCTTTCTGATCCTAATACAAGTGGAATAGTGACTCAGTCAACGCCAGTAACCATCTCTAAGTGAAGGATCATTGACTTCATATAACTAAATTCATTTAACAAGGACAGCATCAACCTCGACTTCAGATAATAATTATTCAACTGTAGAGTCATATACTATGGAATTAAGGATCAATCATTAATACTGACACTATATTAGTCACTGCACTTGGTAAATCAACTGATTCTTATCTATTAACAGAAGGAGTCACTCAAAGAGAGACATATGAGTTTAAGATAAAAGCTACTAACGCTATTGAATTTAAGTTAGTTAGTTAGTTATCATTACATCATTGACTGCATAATCTTTGTCTCTTCTGTTCATTTTTGTATCTTTATGGGTTGCTTTGCTATTCTCTCAGACTTTCTCTGAGCAGTGAATCTGTTCCCATCCAATTCATATGTCTCATCATCTGGCTTGTATTTGGTCTACTTCACTGCATCATCTTTCTTTGAGGCTGACTTTAGATCTCTCTTCTTTGCTATCTTGGGCTTGGGTTCAGTGGTCTCATCTTCTGACGGAATTTCAACATAGTCACAGTCAGGCACAATTTGGTCCATGTCTCTCTTGCGGTCATAGACGATATGCTCTTTCTCAGATTGTGTGTCACTTTAGGAGCTTCCCTCCTTACCCTCGTCTTGCATTTGCATGGTACTCATGACATTGAGTTATTAGAGAATCTAGGACTGATTAGGAGAGTTGGGACTCTATAGAAGATGGCTCATGAAGGGGGATATATTCAGTAGTGACAGGTCATGATTCTGACTTCTCTTGTCTTGCTGTGGTGTGAATTCGAACAGTGATTGTCTTTGGGGAATAGGTTGTGGAGGTAGGGGAAAGTCCAGGTTTTCAGCTTGCTTGATTTCCTGCTAAATCGCATCAAATTCATTTAAGTATTTAGGAGCGACTAGTCTCCGAGGAAATAAATTAACGTCACCTGCTTTGAGTAGGGTGGGGAGATTAATTAGCAGATGATGCTGCTTCTTCTCTGTGTTCTTGTGTTTCTGTGGTGGTCTAACAGATCTCTGGTTCTCATCTTGCTTCGTATATCTACCGATCGAGACCTTTGGAGCCCATTGTATTAAATCTTCTAGCAGTTTGAAATGGGCGTAATCACTCTGCGAGGAATGGAGAGTACCTTTTTGGTCTTTCAGATCAAGTCTGAACTTTAAATGTTATCCAAGGTCAACCATTATCTGTGTCTATC
>JAGYYO010000027.1:0-19968 GCA_021441625.1 Diophrys sp. 3 WChen-2021
AGGTCAAGTGAATTAGTAGTAACTAAGATAGTAGGAATTAAGTCAATTATTGTATAACATATAAACTTTGTAAATGCAAGAATTAATTTATGTTCATTAAGAGAAAGGGAGTGTAGTGTTAAAATGATTATTGATAAGATAAGATAAGATAAGCTAATAGAATATATTACATTGTGTTCTTAGATTTAAAGAAATACGACTGTGTGGATAGATCCATCCTTAGGAAAATAATTATTGACAAGTTAGCTGGGAGACGTAGCTTGGATATGTATTTTGACGTCTTAATTAATTAAATTAATTATTCTTTTTGGGTATAAGATTTAAAAACTCTGTAATAATCTGAATCTCATCTTCTAGCACTTTTAGAAGGTTAGATGAGTCTCTTCTGACTAATTAATCTCTCCGATTATTAATTATGGAGTTAAGTGGCTGATACATTTAACAATGACAACTCACTGGGATAGATGTAAGATTACAAAGAAATGCATTTTGTTTAAGTTTATATGATAATGATCATGAAGAGTCTATTTAGTAGAGACTTAAATAAAGTGCCACTAGACAACCTTAAATATGGCTAAGCTTGTAACTCTTAACTAGTCAATTTGCCCTTCTACCTAATCGTGCTATTTGTGAGGTTGGGATTCCTTGATCAATAACCTTATTATTATACCTATTATTTCTAACTTCATAGTTCTGATCATATGAATACTCATATTGTTTTATTCCAGGTTCATATTCCAGCTAGATCTCACCTTTCTTTTATTTATAACATCATCTGACCTTAAAAATGATGTAAGTGGACTATGCTAATTAAATGTGCTTATGAAAAGGAAATGTCATAATAACATTGATCTATCCAATGCCTGTCTCTCATTTCATTAACACAAGATCTTCAATGCATACCGATTTAGACTGTGAAGTAAATGTAAAATGCAATACAACAACTAAAATAGGTAATTATTCTTATTTCATTTATAATCGCATTTGATAACTACATAAGGATAAACGGTTAGTGCTTATGTCACTAATATAAAGGACGACATAAGTCTTGATCCGATCATTGCTATAATAGTTTTCATATAAGGATTCATTAGTATGTTACGAGAATATAAAGAAAAGAGATCTGATTTAACTGATACATCTTCAATGCTCCATGTTACGAATCCATAAATACTCCAGTGATCTCTAGGTCTAAGATTATTGAGAGAGAGAATCACTCTCTATATCTACACTACGCAGTGGTCTTCCTTGTAGATGAGAAGAGATTGATCTTGTTCTAGTCTTGGGTCAGCCTGTGTTGGCTCCTTTGCCTTCAGTCAGTGCGACTTGTCCCTTGTTTAGTCTTTGGTCTGCCTCCAGTCTTGGCCTTTGAGTCCTCTTTAATGTTTTTCTTATATCTCATAATTTCTTGTAGCTATTTAATGCATCCCCCATCTTCATAGTCAGTGTTCATCAGTTTTATCATCGAGTCTCTAAATATCTTTAGGAGTTTACCCCGCAATGATTATTAAAGGATGCAGTTATGTATCTTTGTGCTTGGTTTAGTTTCTTTGTTGTTCCATTGTTGAAATTACATGAGGTGTACAAATATTTCAATGATGGGTTGAATCTCTATGCCGTGGATACCCTACTCCCTTCCCCTATTTGAGATGGCTTGCTATTTGTATACGCTATCTAAAAATGAATATTCTAAATGTGCTCCCATTATTTTATCCACCTCTCCTTTTTATCCCAATATTTTTACCAATATGTCATCTAAAAATAACATCATTACTGTTCGAAGATCCTCCATGAGATGTGAAAAGACAGTTATTAAGATAGGATGAGTGAGCAGACTCTTCTTTAAAACAAACCATTATCATAGCTTATAAATTAGTTTTCATATTCATAGTTGTGCTTGCGTACAGGCTCTACAGCTGAGACAAGGTCTTATGCATATGATTTATCTTCAAGAGGATAGTTCTCTTTATTTGTCATCTTTTTGATTGAGTATTTTTGTTAGAATGGCTTGTCCTAAAATGAAACCTGTTTGGTTCATATCGATTGTGTTCATATGTCTACATGGAGATCCTTATCGTTTGATTTATAGTGCAGTGAGTGTGCTCGTCTTTGACAAGGTTGGCTTTACTTAGGCAATTAACATTAATTTCTAAATATCCTTCCTCTTATAGCTCTACCTCCAGTGCATCTTCAGTTGAGATCTAAACTTATTGCTTTCTTTCCTCCTAAGTAAGTTGAATGATTGGTTTGTGATCTAACTAATCTCTTTGAATATTTTTCTGGCTTTAATACATTTTCTTTTTATTTCTATTCTTTATTCTTGTTTCTACCAATATACTTCTCTATTGCCTTCTTGTCTCTTGCCTTGACTTTGCCACCTCACCTTCCTTTCTTGTTTGAATAAATG
Source organism: Diophrys sp. 3 WChen-2021 (assembly GCA_021441625.1). NCBI lineage: Eukaryota > Ciliophora > Spirotrichea > Euplotida > Uronychiidae > Diophrys > Diophrys sp. 3 WChen-2021. The sequence goes on from JAGYYO010000027.1 coordinate 2,408, forward strand.
ATTTCAGACAATAACTATGACAAGTACAGTCCAGATGGAAGAGAAGAAACATCAGGTAATTCTTAACTACTCACATTTCCCCTTCTTAGCACTGTGAAAGTACGGCTGGAACTTTGACCTTGGTCTTTAAATATTTAAGCCTCTTTTGGATTTAGTGGCTGTGGAAATCTATGTTGTACTGTCTTGGACAGTGGGGACAGAGCCTGGTCCACAGACTCTTTTAACGGGGGGAGTTGCTTGCTTGACTGCGGCAGCAGGTTTTCTTTCAGTTTATTAATACATAGTACAATAACTTCTTAAATAGGGTTATCTCTCTTCATCTAAGATAATGAATACATCTATTAATTCGATTACAAATTCCTCCACTATTGTATTCTCTTGTAACATTATGACCCTCCTTCAAAAGATCTCTAAGCATCAGTCGAGCCATGTTCTCCTGCTATTTCTAGAACACCTCCATTATCAAATACTTAATCTGCTAACTCTATCTTTGGATTTTTAATCAGTGGGTATTACCCCTTGATAAGAGTACAAACTCCTATTATATAGAAGATAGATGGAAGAGAGAACAAGATATCTGGAGATTGATTGCTTTGATTAATATATTCATTAAAGGATGAGAATTCTGATTTATTCATTACATTTCCTAGAAATGATTAAAGAAATCATATTTTTAAGGATTAGATAGTGAAAGAGAGTTATGATATTGTACTTACTAGTATAAAAGTAAAAGAGTTTATATACTATATTATTCAAAATAACATCAAAGCATCAGTGTTTAATGAGAACAGATATATAATGCAAATGAGAGAGATGTATATTAAACTTTAAATTATATTAGACTCCAGTCACCACCATATTGGCTCAATACAATCTAAAAGAAATGGATTCAACAAAGAAAGCAGAGAGGGAATTCCAACTTCAAGTTGTTTGAATTATCGATTGATTATAGCAAAGCTTATGAGTCAGGTCTCTTTCTTAATGAAGCAGTGTGTAAGCACACTGTCTAGAAGGGATTCGAATTTGTGACTGTGGTTGAAGATAATAATAATAAATACTTCTTAATAATCTAAAGTTTGGGAAACTCTTAAGTGCCACTTGAATATTGATTAACAATTAGAAAAAGCTCCTTCATTCATTTCATAATATCAATATTGCAAGGATACTGATTATAAGATTATTAATAATTAGGCAAGAAGAAAATGAGTAGAGAGAGGAGGAAGATAATGAATACATTTCTCCAGTTTCATTTAAAATCTTAAATTTTCATATTCTATGTGCAGTGAAATTAATTTGTTAAGTGTTTAATGGAATCAATCAATCTGGAATAGGAGAGTTTATTTGATTCCAATTGGTTCTAAGAGTTAGTGACGTACCTGTTTTATCTTCCATTGCGGGAATTTCAAACAGCAGCAGTTCTTCTTGGAATTATTCTTGATCTCAATGCTAGCCCAGTTTGTGGTAATATCAAAAAACAAGAATTCCATTTAAGGGCTTAATTTTGATATGATATTTGATTTACAGTTTTCCTTTTTAAATCACAAGTTGAATTACATTCGTAATCATAAAAAGATAGGATATTACATAAGAGATTGTTAATCCCCACAGGAATGGGAGAGAAAGCATAAGTAATCTAAATACTAGGCAGCGATGACTTCACTCAAGACAACAGGTTCTAAAGGCACAATCCTTAATGTGACTGATTATGTCTGTAAAGTCGAGATCTACATAATAGATTACTAGCACTTTGTCAGCTCTCTCTCTCTCACTCTCAACAATCAAAGGGCATGACTAACAAGAGCTAGTGTTTAAATTGGTTCTTAGTTAAATGGATTAATCCATTACCAATAGAAAATAATTCCTTTCTCTTAATTTCAATCAGTAAGATTTTTATGAGGTAGATGACTATAGGCATGATTGGACCTTAGTCCTACCTAGTTACCTCCGCTGGACCCTTACAAGTGAACATCGGAATACAAATAAAGGAAGGCAGGCTCAAATGGCTAGTCACCTCGATGCCTAATAGATAATTCTCTTCTCATTTGTTATGCTGGTAGCCTCCTTGACTAATCACTTCTATCTTAAACCTTCACCAGTCAGTGCTACTCTAACTAAATGATCTATAGTGGACTACTTTCTTTCTCCATAACCAATTTAATTTAAAAATCACTTTGTCAACTGATACAAAATGGTTTCAGACTTGTATTCATCAAAGAGAAGTTTATTCAGAAGAACCACACTTATTCCACAAAGACCTCCTCTCAAGAAAGACGTAATTCCACCACGTCCAGTAAATGACACCTCATAATGGAACAAAGATTACTTTTGGTGATCGGCTTGGGAGAATAAATTCAATAATTAATAACCGAAGATCTCTTTGTTGTGCCAGCTCAATCTGCCACTTCATTATTCCAATTCGCCAACTTGGAGGTCAAGAAAAGTTCCTCAGATCATTTGAAACGAATACAGTATAAAAGGTTTCCCTAAAGTACCTCGTCCAAATAGGAGGGCTCAACACTGGCAACGATGGTGTCGTTTAAGGAGTTGATATTTAACTGACTTCACCAAAGAGGAATTCAACCAACTCCATTGACTCAGAGATCCATCAATTCTATAGTTATCCCCTAGGTTAAAACAATCTTTATGAATTTTTAATCACCCAAGCCCATAACAATAAATCTCATTAGTCTCAGGAAGCATCTTGACTCCGCCAACCAGTAGTGCTCTGAACACAATAAACCTGTAGAAATATCATGACTCCTCTCTCCCCCTCACCAGTGACTTGCCACCCTAATCCCTAGCACACTTGACTCTAAAAAACTCATAGTCAAAATAACTTCACTCCCTTTCCTATTATAAATTCTGATTAATCATTAATAAAAGCTCCTTTCATCACATAAACCATTCAATCAATAGTTATCGCATCAACCAAGACAATAGCAAGCACTACCCCAACAAACTAATACACAATAACTAACGCTACTCCCCCATCTTCCCTTCCCCTCTTCACTGTCCCATTCAATCTAGTCTAATCTATAGAATCAACAGCACTAAACCTATCTGTAGAATCAATCTGAGCATAAGACTCTATCCTTGTAGGCCAATCTCCATCTAATCCACGTAACTTCAAATTCACATCTGTTATCCCTTCAACCTCCATTACTTTCTCATTTGATGATCCTCTCTCCACAGGTGGTCTTCCAATCACATCTTACATATTAAACAAAGATGGTTCTGATTTTCCTACTATTATTAATCCAAGGGATAGATCTATAACTGAAGATATAAGGTCAAGTGGATCGCTAGGTACTATTATTCAGCATCAATTAAAGTATGCAGTTCTACCACTAATGCTGGTAGTTTAGTATCTTTAATTGCTTGAGTTGTTTTAAGAATGGATGCATCTTATAGTTGTTAAATGCACTTAGGGACGGAGGCTTTATGTTGAGAGATAACTAGTCTTTGTGTTGCGATATCTGGGTTGATTAATATGGATTTGTTGAGGTTGGATTACTTATAGATTGACTTTATTCATGAGATGGGAGAGATTAGGAAATAGTGGAGGATTTTAAAGTGGAATTTAGAATATTTGTGGAGAGTTAAGAGAATACACGGTGATTAATTTTGTTTAGGGAATGGAGAATGTGGATAAAGTAGTACTGTGGGCGAGGGAGTTTGTCTTGTTCCGTCTTCTTCATGACAAGGAACAGGATTGGGTCGGGTAGGGCTTCATGTGTTTTAAAAGATCTGGGATCGTATTCTCTTCTAGTGTGTAGTAGATAAATGAGCAGCAGATTAGGAAGACCTCATATCTGATAAGTCTTCCTCTTCCTCTAGTTCCACTATGCAGAATTATTTTCTTCTTCTACAGGTATGTAATTTCTAAAAATATCACTCTACTTCTCTTAATACTTATTGTTTGGAATAGCTTACATAGTAATAGCCTTCCTACAGAATTCTAAAGCAGATCATATCTCAATAGCAGAAGCATTTCATTGGATTAAGGTACTACTTTTTATATTATCCAATAGATAGTTCTATAATTGATTGTCTTTGAATTTGCTTAAAGATTCAGAATCATGTGTGCAAATGAATTAGTAGTCAAGAAAGCCTCTTATTTTATTGATGAAGAAGGTAATTTCTTTTTACTCATACCGTTCAGGACTAGAATACTTTGAGATTGAGGTATTCCGTACTGAATCAAGTATTATTGTTGGATGATACACTACATTCTTCTTTACAACCATTACTATCTTCTTAAACATATTCTCATTACTTACTATTCCTCTATTATACATTAATTCGATACTCAATCTAATCTTTAAATCATAATTAAATAACATGATCAGTACATGTTATTTCTTATATTATGCTGTGGGTTTAAAGATACTACTATTGTTAATGATTTTCTTTTTTATTTTAAGTATTTTTGGGTCTTAAAGTTAAGATATGTAAAAATCAAATCAGATTATCTAACAAAAGGCTTCCTCTCAAAATTGACTCGCTCAAACATTTTAATAATGATACTATGGAATTAGAGAAACTTTCAAGTGAAGTCATTGTTGCAGCAGCTCTAGTATAAGCACTTCTGAAACAGATGAATAATAATCAGCAGCAACAGCATTAACTTTCTTCATTTTATTCCCAGTTCATCTTCCTACTCTTAGTTTATACCGAACACTTTCTCTCAGATATATCTTTATCAAGACTGTAGTCATAGTCTAATCTTTCCAAAGTTCTTCGAAAGTTATTCAAATTGAAATTAAGTTGAACAATCTTTAGTCAACATCTTCCTCTAATAACCTTCTGAGTCTGAATCATCTTTGAGTCTTCAAAATATAGAGCAAAGTGAAATTGACAGTGATTCTTTCGCCAGACTCTCTCTGTTGCACCGCAGGTAGGTGGTGGTGAATGTAGTATGTTGATAAGTGTTTAGAAAGTAATCTTGACTCTTTGTCTCAAATACTTTGCAAGGCAGTAGTACTATACAGCCATATTTGAATAATTAAATGCATTTTAATTTAAGAGTATTAGTTGGGACTTCATTCTTTCAGTGGAGTCTTCATCTTAGAGTATTAATTAAGTAGATGGAATTCTTTCTGTTTGATATCTAATGGGTAGGGTATTAAATCGCAACTTTCTCTAATTGATTAGTATTCAAAAGATAATCTAGATGGAGATATGTTCTAATTACTAGGAGGTTAATCAAAGGAAAGAAACTACTTAATGGGTGCTTGTATCTACTCAGGCGAAACAGTGGACTATTGCATTTCAGCAAATGACAGATTAGCACATCCCATTGATGTATCTTTTTCTACATTACTTATTCCATCAATTGTAGTTGTCACTTATTCAGGCTTAGATGAAACACCACAATGTCTTATTGGAGAGGGAAGTCTGTCAAAGTTAAGGTCTGACTGATAAAAGTGTTTGTGTTGTTACTTACGTGCTTTAAATTCTTCATAGGGGATTGTAAGATACTTGCACTGATTAGAGATTGCTTTCTCCATTTGAGGGTTGTTTATCAAAGACAGGTTTTGTCCTCTTTGACTCTTCCAATGCAACTGGGGAAGGACTTAAAGGAAGATTGTACCATGGGCCATAAAGAGAAGGCTAGGTATCAGTTGGGCTGTTTAATTCTGTTGGAGAAGGAAATGACATTTAATTAATGATTAACAAACATAAATTTAAAGCAGCAATGTATCATGAGAATCAACTGATAGTAATAGTATTGCCACCATCTAAGATAGCTCCATTAACACTACTTATCAGTATCTATCACAGTTGAATGAATACCTCCTTCAGATAATGATCGATAATCCCTTCCTAAATATCCCGATGTTAGCCCTTGACTCAAACATAGCCCCCACCACCACCCCTCCCCTCCCTCCACATGCAAATCCATTCCCCCTTCCCCTCTTCCCTTCCCAATCCTTCCCATCCCATCTGCTCCTTCCCCTCCTCTCCATCAAGACGCCTGCATAGACGAATACATAACATCAATCGACCTCTCCTAAGACTTACCTATCAGCAATGGAGGTAGCGAAGTAGTAGGGTTAGTATACAATATAGTTAAATAATCCAAGTGAGTATACTGTAGACTATGATGGAAGTAAGAGAGCAGAGACAAAGAGAGTGGATAGGTAGGGATAATAGATATCAATGATGGATTTGTTTATAGGGACTGCTATTAATGAAAAGGGAGAGAGAGAGAGATGAGGACTTTGTTGGAGAGAATGGAGGAGAGAGAGCCTACTGATACTTAATTGTTATAGGGTGTATCATCAACGGAGGGTGCGATTACAGTTAGTTATAGTCCACTTTCTTCAATGGAGGTGGTGCTGCATTAAGAAGGAGGGACTACTGTATGGACATCATATTCCCTAATTCCATCTGACTAATATGAATATATAATAAGTGGATTAACTGTAGATAAACACAATATAAATCCTAGCTAGAAACAACATAGGTAATGATCTGATTCTCACTTCCCTTTCTCTTCTGATGTTCATTAGTCTCTCTCTCCTCTTTCCCTCCCACTAAACTCCAATAATAGCACTTACCTAACAATAGAATGATGTTAAATAGATAGACAAAGCAACATCATATGAGACTGCTAGAGACATAGTCATGAATTAACATACTCAAGAGAGTTAAAGTAGGATACTTAGATGTTAAGTATGCTTAATAGACAGGTATAATATTAAGGTATTTAGAAGAAGTAAGTGAGATAAGAGTAGTAGTTAATGTTAATACTATGTGTGAGCATATTCTTTGGGCAAAGGTTGATTTAAAACTATGGAAGGAAATAGGAATTAGGGAAGTTGTAGGAATATAGAATGAGATATGTGGACACACTTAGAATATTTTAGTCAGGTAATTCCTAGATTAAAGATCCTTACTACTGTACATTCGGCAGTATTGAAAGGTATTAATGATATGGAATAGAATGCAATACTTAAGATCTTCCTAAGGACTAAGATATGCCACGTAGACGAATATCCCGGAGTAACATCAGGAACATCAACTAAGGGACATATCCCCTCTCTCTACCATTTTCCATGGGTCTCCTATCTCAACAAAGCCTTGCCATCTTCCCAACACCTCCTTTCTCTCCTTAACGAATCCACTATTACTAAATCTATCCAAGAATGCATCATCACTTACAATAGTCCACCTATTCGGATAGACTCTGTAATCCAACATTAAATATATACATATTATAAAAATAGATTCTAAGATCACTCTTAATTCAGAAGACTACACTGGTAGTTACAAATGGAGACCTACAATGGCACATAATAATAATAATGAATTAAGTTATTAAGGAAGACTATAGTCTTAGACTTCACTTAAGTTACAAATTTATAAACCGAACAACATAGGATGAGATGATATTGCAGAAGAGAATGGAAGAAACTTAGATTATTATCTATGTACTAATGGGAACACCTAAACTTACATAGTTTGGAGTAGGAGATCAAACACCTACTTCTAAGAAACTACTTTCTTTCCTTGTAGAGTATACACTTGCTAGTCCTAAGACGGGTTAAGCTTCATCCCGTAGTGGGTGAAAATAGAAGGGACAGTACAATTCATTAGTTAAATTTAAATTATGAGGATAAAGAAAACTAATTATCATTGATTAGACTGCCATGATTGGAAGAATATAATCCATCACTTAACATCAAATCTAATAGGGATCAAGTGCATCAGAAGACAACTTATTCACTACAAGTTATTAGATACTCTACTTATATTGATAAAGAATCTCCAAGAAATAATCAAGAGTGCAGAGAATGACTTCAACAAATTGGAAGAGTACAAGAGAATAAGTTTGGATGGAAGATGATAGAAGACTCTTTGTCAATAGAAGATCAAGTTACAAAGAGATAAAAGGACAGATTAGAGATATGTATGCTCAGTATAAGGGAAATAGCGGTTGTAGAATTCTGAATTAATCTGAGGTTATTGATAAGCAGACTTAATGTCTGTCACATTCCAGCAGAAGGTCTAATAATCCAAATTTATTGCCTATGTTGTATGATAAAACCCCATTCTATTCATCAAGAGCATTTGATCCTGTGCTGAAGAAACCGGAGCTTATACCAAGAACAGATAAATCTAAAAACTACTTCAAAGTAACCTCTCACCCTTGCCATGAAAAGAAAGCCACTCCTCTTTTCCCAATTAACAAGGCTGAACCCTTATATAAATTATGAGTTCCCAATCCCAGGCATGAGAACACCTTCAATAGAAGAGTCTAGGCTAACTTTATGAAGAAGTAAAAGAAGATACACCAATGGATCTAGCAGGCTCCTTCAGTAGGGATATTCTATTTGAATTTCTTAAGAAATGAGACCTTATTTAAAGGGAGCTTCATGGATGAATAATGGAATGTCAAAAGTAGTATAAATAAAATCAATGGAAATCGAAAGGGAATATGAAGTTAAAGGTAAAGGGAGGATAGATATAGCTCCTTAATCTTGTCTTTAATGTGTTTTTATATAGAGATCATAAAGTAAAACTCTTTTTATATTGACTTAAATTATATGACAAACAACAGAACCTTAGAATCAACCTGGATGCTTTCTAAAACAATTAGAACAAATGAAACTCCGATTCCGTAAAACAGATTTACTATCTCAAGAAGGTTTTAATATGTACATTTAATTAGGTGCATAAAAGAACAATATCATGCATAGACTAATTGATGTTAACTAAGCAACTCTCATGCAATGGGTTCTTTGGTCTTAACCCGATTCCCATTTGTGTTATCTGAGGATAAGTCATTCTTTACTCTGAAGTAAAGTATGCTAGATTTGAAAATTATCAACTCTTTAAAACTATGATCAGTAACTCAGTTGACTTCTCATTTAAATGGGCGGATGATTTAACCATTGCTAAGTATAGACTAAATTCTTCCATTTAAAATTAAATTCACATGGGGAAACCCTGTTATGTCATTGGTTAATGTCCAAGAAGGTGGTCCCGGACATCCTCCAGGTATTCAGGTGAGTGGATGATCAGTGTCATTAATGATTTTGAATCCACTGGGTGTCCAGACGTATTTAGTTAACCTTAAACGATTGATAAATGAAATGAACGTATAGACTATTTAATCAATTCTTAGTGAATCTAGAAGAGAATTAAATATACATCTTCCTCGATAGTCTTCTCCTACTTCGTTGTAGCATTCATAGTAAGAGTAATACACTGTCATGTGTAGATGATTTACTCTGTGTGGGCAGACCGTAGATCAACTAGCAGATCTCTTGTTCTGATCTAATGTTTAATCTTTAAACATCTTTCTTCAACCTCCATTATTGATTGATTGATAATTAAAAATGGACCAAAATTTGTGGTTGAGATTAATTAGTATAACAGGGACGTCTTACAATGCTAAGCTTTTTTTTGTCTCAAGCATTGGCACCTTCTTTTGGCATCTCTTTCTCTTAACATCTTTTTACTATTTCGTTACATTGTCGAACCCTTGTTAAGAAGGGGAAAGAGTTTGTTCGCTTTTTGCTTCGGATAAAGGGGAAGACAGACTTAAAGGAGATGTTAAACTCTTTAAAAATTAAACTATCAAAGTGAGTAAGACTAATGTCTATGTTGAGTGTCTTCTTCATCGCCATGATTCTGAGATGATCTTCTTCTCCAACCCATTTAATGATACCTTAATCTTCTGAGACGTAGCATCCTCTTCCATTTGTCTGGAGTTAAGTTCACTGCCATATTAATTAATAAACTCCATTAAATTAAATCTATTAGCCATGACTATGTTTGAAATGAAAAGAGACACGTATAGAATAGAGTTTGAGAATGGGAATTTAATAATAGATGAAAGATTTCATCCGATTGATTAATAGTAAGACATAGGACAAACGTAATCCTTATTTGACCATTTCCAATGTGACATTCATAGACTTCTACTCAAACTCTTCGAGAAACATCTGCATTAGCGAAGAATGATTACTCAGCAGAATAAATTAGCAGCTATCATTAACTTTACGTATTCTCAGAGACTGACTATGCCTCAAACATTTTTGACACGAAGGATGTTATCAGGATCTAGTCTTCTAAACACATTGACAAGGCTCTCTCATCCCTTAGAGTGTTCGTTCCCTTCTTCAGCATTAGACTAACAATAAAAAAAAAATAAAAAAATAATAGATGACTCTGTGTATGAAACAAAGAAGGTTAATTAAAAGACTAAAGTAATATTTAGTTATAAGCAGTTCGAAAAAACTTAAATTAACACTAGAGTATCCCAAGAATTCTTACAGAAGATATCCTAATAAGAATATGTCTGGATAAGATTTATACAAGTATTAATTGCTAATGACCCTATTTTATAAGACTTGTTATAAAACAACTCTTATTATCGGGAACCTGTCCTTATTGAGAGATTGCTTACACAGATATAGATATGACTTCAAATCTTATTTGACTCACAGATGAAATAGAAGAAATAGAACAATTTTACTAAAGCAAGTGAGGTTCTCCATCTTATGGAAATCGACAGGACAGTAATCATGATTTAATGTAAGATACTAAGAATAGACTATTCTAATAGAATGAACAATAGGAAATGAAATAAAGAATCTAACAGAGACACGAATGTAATGGATTCTCAAACCTAATGTTAACATGATATCTGCAAGTCCCCTCGAAACAAAAAGATACTCTCTTTGTTAAAGTATCAGAGACTATAACATACTTCATTGGAACCTAAATCGTCTCATAAAGTCTCAGTCAACAATAGAAACCATACTTCTCTCATGGAAATATTCGATCAACAAGATGCATAGTTGAAGATAGCAATGAGAGAACCAATTAAGAGTGATTCAGAATGAAGAGGATGGAATGCCACCATTGTAAGATAACATTAGAGTGTTGGATGATGAATCAATTGAGACTCCAAGAGGGACTTCAACTTGCTTTTCTTTGGGAAGACTTTCCAAATAACAGTTGGACTGATTTTGGTAAAGACATTCATTCTTCCGAGCATTCCTTATTTCATTCTGTAACTGTTTATTCAATAATTAAAATGGAGAAAGAAAGTAGAAATCCTAAATGGATGAGAGTAAATATTATTAAAACAGAGGACAATTAAAATGAATGATAAGAAGTTTAATAAAAGAGTTGCAATTATAAAATAGAAACTTCGATTTACAGAAGAAATATAATAGTCCCCAGATTTAATAACGTACCCTATACCTTTCTATGGATTAGAATGGTAAATATTAGTTTAATGATCTTTTCTGTAAACATTTCATCTAAGTCAATATAAAATAGCAGAAATAAAAGCACCCAAATATTTCTCTCCTTAAAATCCAACATAACTGCAAATTCAGTGAGCATCGTAGCAAGATCCTTCCCCCTAATCTTATCTTTAAACGATCAATACACCATTAACCACCCCATCCTCTCCATCCCCATCCTCTTTATACTTAAAACCAACTATTCCTCCATCATAATATCTATACATAACAGTCTCCTAATGAATAGATGGCACATACCACAGTCTTAACATATGTTCATATTCTTCAATACCTACTACTCTGTCAGAGGGAGCATCCATGTATACATCTGCACTGGGATCTATTAAGGGAATGATAGTAACTTAGTTGATGAAGAGAGGAAGAGTGTCTTTGTTAGTAGAGATAGTGTTGGGATTGATTCATCTGTAGATAAAGTCTGGGGAAGAGGTTTTGGACAGATTCTTTCTTTGGAGTCTTTGGGAGAGTTGGGGTAGTCAATGGAAAGGAAGATGTCTTTAGTATTTGATTTATATTGGAAATATATTTAGAATTTAGTAATGTATTGGTGGGTAATGGGAGCAGTTAGGGTGTCTTAGATATCCCATGTCGTTAGGGAAGACCATCATATGATGTCTTATTAATGGATTCAATAGTTCTAGCTTCATGAGCTGCATTATAGATTTAAGTAAACAACTGAGTTCTATATTTAGCTAAATATCTCCATAAGTGAAGTCTATATTCATGATCAAGCAATGGATCTCTCTTATATCAAATCTCTACAATAGCTTAGTTCCTCCTGTCTGAGAATGCCATGGTTACTGACATCATTTCTAATTATACCCATCTCTAGTTTAGTTCAATTCCTAGAGTAGTCATCAGTACCAACCCATAGATATCAGATCCCATGAATTAATGGAATACCTGAAAGTTCAGCTGAGATCATTTCACAAAGTTAAGCAGGAAGACCAGAGTAAGTGCTATAGTCAGATGATGGATCACCAGTCCAATGACCTCATGCAGATGCTGGCGTTCTTGTGTATCCACTTCTTACATAGTACATGCCATATGGAGCATCTTCTTATTCTACTTTCTCTGGTTCTTTGGATGAAAAGTATTCCAGTGCAGCTCTTTAATACTCTTATATCCTGTTAAACCATTTCTTCCATCAACGAATCTAGTATCTGGGTCAACATATTCTCCATAATCATACATCTATGAGTGATATCCTAAGTCGAATGCTCTTTAAATCTGAGATTAATACCATGTAACTGCTTCTGGATTAGAGAAATCAATGATGGAAGTGGAAAGAGGATTCTATTAAGCTCCTTTGTAGTACTATTTATACATTCTTAATAGATAGATTATGATCAACAAAATATATGTCTCTGTAATAAATGAATTAAAGTAGAATGTCTCCTATAGTCCTAGTTCTCTCAATCTAGCATTGTTTTACTTTAATGGTTCTTCTTCCCTCTTTCATTTCCATGAGGAAAGAAATGATCACCAGCAACTGAAAGAGACAATGGAATATCTATTTTTATGAATCTATCTAGACATCTTTTCCACCAATAGCAGCAAACTCATTCCATAATTACTCCATAGTCTAAATTATCATTTAGGAGGAATGATGGCTCTTCCCTTTAATGCAGTGTACTAATACAGACTCACTGCCACTGTATCTCCCATGAATAGTTCAATCTTCATTGATCTATCATTTAGCTCAAATCAATATTTGTTTTATCTTAATTGAAAGTAGTAAAATCAAAGTAAGAAGGATACATCGTATCCATTAATCTAGATATCTATATTTCTTATCTAAGAAAACAGGAATGGGGATATAAGTGTTATGTTATTCTTTGGGAAGTCTAGCCCATTGAAGTCCAAGGGAGAATCTTCCATCCTCAATTTAGTTGTATATATATTGATCATTTCTGTTCTGGTTGGGCACAAACTTCTCTCATCCTCCAGAGAATGCTTCATCTTCCATAGTATGGAATCCACATCCGATGGTATCAGTGCATGAGTTATCATAATTCTCGACATTGAGTTCCATATGTTATCCTAGGTAGGTCCCACAGTCACTTTGACTTTGCCACCCATGTGAAATAGATACCCAGAATGAAAGACAAACTCAGCTCTGTCTTAAAGATATTAGGTTATTCAGACAGCCCAGGTGTATACTGGAAAGGTGAGTCAGCACCAATGGTTATATCCTTTACAGATGAACTTTGGTAGGTAAGAGACTAATTACTTAGCTACTCCTATCTAATATGCTCTCTCAAGCACTACTTCTCCATACTGGAGAGCTACGCTTTGAGAGGTTTAGTGTGCACTCTGACAGTGAGAGAGTCTTGAGTCATATTATTGATGTCATCCTTGTGGTTAACTGAGAACCCTTAGAGATGAGTGCATACACTAGAGTAAGAAGCAAGAGTGATGCTGGGGTCCTAAATATAATTATTAATTAACGTTTACCATTTAAAAATAAGTCATTATTAATTAAATTAAAGTCTTGTTTTCACACAGTCTATACTTTTAATATTTTTATAACATGTCCACAGTTATTTAATTGTTCTTTTCACAGTTTCCGAGTCGATCTCTGTTATGCAATCTTTGATGGATTTGTTGATTTAACCAGTGGACTTACCTCCAAACAATCCGTTGTTTTTCTGTATGCTTTCTTGAGAAGACTCCAGTAATATATAAGAATAAAAGGGTGTGAATTACACTTTGATCTCTTATTGATCAAGTGTCTCTTTTACTTACTATAATCTGTGAACAGACTAGTTGTCCATTATCAGATGACTGTCTCTGAGAGTTTTACTAAGGTTGGATATAAATGTTCTAACCACATCAGAGTTGATTTACTCATTAACTATTTAATAAGCAACTAACTTTCCTTATGATAGCGCACCGATCAATCCTGCTCGCTTAGGAGAATGAGAATCAATGAACTGTGGTTCCATATCTTTACACATCCAAGTAAGGTGTTGCCTCATGTCACTAGCGAAATACGTTTCATCTAACCAAATAACTTTATCTCCCAATACATACCTCTCACTCCTGCTTGCAATTGATTTGTACTTGACTCCTCAAGATTTATATATATTATTCAAAGTAGTCGGGCTTATCTTCACTCCAGTGATCTTAGAAATTTCTGGCAGATAGTGTTGCACGATTACTATTTGATTCCGCAGAGACGAGACAGTTTCGACATCGTTTGCTTAATTCGCAGCTCTTAGAAAGATTTCACACTCTGATTGTCAAACCTCAGAACTAAGACTAGCAGACTTTGCTGAAACAAGTGCTCTCTTCTTAAGATGATTTTCTTTCTTTTTTCATTACCAGCCATCGGTTATTTAGATTTCTGCTCCCCTAGTAGCTGCTACACATATAGTAGGTTAGGATCTCTGAGTTACTGGTCTTGGGATAAATTGAGAGTTCGTTTTTTATCATCATATTATAATGGATGCTCTGCTTTTCTACGGGCTTTAACCATATAAATTTTTAAAGGGTAAATGTCATATAATTTATATTTAAGAATAGAGAAAAGACTTGAAGATGAACATAATAAGATAGGGATTCCATTACTAGATCCATCATCTGATTCTGAGGATAAGATGATGATGATTATTATTAATAGAGACTTTCAAGTCTAGTTGATTCTTAATTAAATTAACTTTGTTCTTTATTTAGCATCATATTGTGAATTCTGTTCTATTGCTATTGCCGGCAATCTCTGTCAAGCATTACTTACCTTAAGTCTATGGTTCGAACTATTCAGCTAAGTTCAAACCTATTAAAGCAAAATTGGGCCACAAACACCCACAATTAACTCCTTCGGACCCATAATGAAAGAGGGGTGCAGATGCATAATCGCAGAACACCTTGTACTTCAATTACTGTTCACCCTAAGAATAAGTAAGAGCAATTAGGCGGGAATGAGTATTCAGTAAGTTAAGACAGACCAGATTAATAGCCACAAGCTCTATAAATGCACAAGAATCAGAAAGTGTTTGGAAGATAAATTGAGCACCTTAATGACATTTATTTTAATTAAGAATATTCTGAATAATAATCAATTTAATATACTGATACTCAAAGAATCTAAGATTTCATTATAGTATTGATTTTCTAGGAAATTTGATTTATATATTGAACATTATACATTATCTTGAATCCGCAGCTGTGACAGCTGTGGTTCCAAGACAAAATATATAGATTAAAAATTAAATTAAAATGGCTTCCAGCAAAAATCGATCTTGATAGAATCGAAGCAGAATTCTAAACCGCAGCAATTCTGCTTAAGGAGTAAACCCCTTCATGGTCAGTTTAATGATGGTTTATATGGTGTATCTCAGAACCTCCGCTGTGACAACGGTGGATTCAAGACAACTGAAATAGGAAGCTCTTTAGATTGTTTTTGTATGCAAATGGGGAATTGAGAATAATTCATTAAGGTATAAAACATTAAATAACTAATTTTCAAGTATGAGTAAAAACTATTAAGACCATTCATGTCCAAGGAAAGGTAATTCTCTAATACTTGGCATCATTATGTAAATAGGGTTCTTAGTTCCAAACACTTAGAGTGATTTAATTTTGAAGCACTTAGTGGCCTTGCTGGAACTCTACTTGATGAGTGTAAAATCTTCAACTTTAATCAGCCATTGAAATAATCTTACTTTGTGCTCCTAATGTACTCTCTATTTGCAATCGTCATCTGGCTGTTAACTGGCACCCGTACTATCGTTCATTCAATCCTTAGATTCGTTTAAATATCTTGAGAGAATAATCTATGGGTCCTCTACCCGATCCCAATCTGTAGTTATTCATTAAACCACTTTAAATCCATCAATAATAATCCATTTTATTCTCCTTTAAAACATGGATACCCTTTAATAGTTTTTAATTAAAAATTAATGGATAAGAGGCCGAATTGGGAGGAATCTCATCTCTCCTCTACCTTTGCACCTTTGTGAGAGAGGAGGTAAAGAAGCACTGAGTCTATAAAATCTCTTAGATTTGAATAAATTTGAATAAATGGAAACAAGCAGAGAAGTAGAGCAAAAGTACCCGATGCAATGTGTTGATGAAATAAATGATGTAAATTCTAATAATCCCAAACACTTTCAATATATTATCAGACGTCCTCTTAAAAGCATAATTATACACCCCATCTTCCCTTGTCGGATCTTACGCTCCCCAGAATTCAATAGCTGTCTTCCCCCAGAAAGCCAGTCCCCAATTCCAAGCATTAAACCCTCCCATGATCAACCCCAATGCAATATGAAGAGCAGTAACAAATGTTGTCCATGACCCAGCTCGTCTATTAAATGTGTAATGATTATGAGTAGCAAGCACACATGATAACATGTATAGAGATGAGATAAACAGGTAAAGGAGAAAGAGAAGGAAATAACGATAGTTGTTAAGACCAACACAATTGTTAACCCATGGACAGTGGTGATCCATTTGGTACACACAGGTTTTACAGACTTTGCAATGGTGAGTACGAGCTGGTTTTAGTTCTTTACATTTGTCACAGATTCGACCTAGACCGAGTTTAGGGAGGTCTCCGAGGTAACTATTTCGATGAGCTAAGAGTTCACGGACTTCTAAAGAATATTGACGTTTTCTTTTACTTAAATATTTAGTGTACCTTATTTACTCCAGGATGAAGGGATGTTCTTAAACTGTATCTTTCTATAGTCTCCAGGATTGCCAGGTTTCATGATAGTAGCCATTGTGTGATTGAAACAGATATTGAATGCAATCCAAATACCCATCATTGCAACTAAGATTGTTTTAAATGGGCCATAATAGATGTTGAGAATGGGAGTATAGACTAGACACTGATTATATTGAATTAAATTATGTAATTAAACTTGTTTTACAAAGAATATCCATACATTGAGGCCTACTAGTAAATACAAATTATATTTTATTTGATTGCTTCTGTTAATCTCTTGAATCACTATTTATTCCCTCCCTTTAAATACAATGCCACTACAAACACAGGCCCTACCCATCTAATTGATGCATTACCGCCAGACATAATGGCATCTTAGAAATAATTCTTAATGTATTCCATATTAAGCAATATAACTAAATGAATCACTTGAACTCTTCATATGAGTGATTTAAGTGATGAATCAATTAATTGAAGTGGGAGGCACTAATTCTTCTATAGTTATGAAATCATTTTCCTACAGAAACCCTCCTAGTCCACTGTCATCAGTTAGAGGTGCAGAGTCATGGAAATCTGATTAAACTAATAAATTTCTTTATGTA
>JAGYYO010000028.1:0-19854 GCA_021441625.1 Diophrys sp. 3 WChen-2021
AATCCTTTACCTTCTCTCTCACAGCCACAGACTTCTTCCAATCCTCTGAACCAATAATGGTTATGCGCTAGTCCGTCTCTGGGTTGAACCCAGTTAATTGTATTCTGTTTTCTCTCACTTTTAAGATCAAGTTAAGATCTTCTTTCGTGAGTGTTTTCTTGACTTGCTCAAACAGCTCATCTTCTCCCTACTCTCTCTGCAGTTGTTAGGGCCCGAACCTTCTCTCTCTGAGTTTCTCCTGCTTTCTGGTTCTTGTGAGCCTCGCTTAGTACTCTTCAAGAGCCTTGGAGTTAGCAGCAGACCCATACACTACTTTAGCTTTGGCAGGAAGTTCAAATTTAGGTTTGCCGCCATTTGTTTGCAGTCTTCCTTTCAGGCTTTGCAGGTCCTCTTGTGTATCCCAAGTGTCAGGCTGATCTTTGCCTGCATCAAGGACCCCTTTTGAGACGGGGTTAGCAGTACTATCCCCTTTCACATCATTTACTTTCTCACAGGTTACCGCTACAGTAGGTTCAAAAGTCAGCTCTCTTATCCCCTCCTGTAGTTTCCCCTGGATTTTCTCCTCAGCGCCACTAAGGTTGCCAGTGCTGCTTCCAGTTTCTTACCTTTCTTGAGTTGGGGCAGGTTTTGGATCCCCTTTCTATGTTTGACTTTTGTTCACCCACTTTCGCATTCACTTTTAATTAACCTGTTCCACCTATTCTGTTCCAATGCCGAAAGAACGACCATGAAAGTTTTTGGTGATCCAGAGTTAGAAGAACGTTCAATTTTAAAAGGGAAATGCCACTTTATTTTTAATTATCTTTATAAAATAAGAAAGCCAATCTGCTGTTCAAGCAAACTATTTCTTTGTATTGAGGATTATGATCCCAGTTTTGGCTATTTATAATTGAGTCAGAAGGCAATCAAGGTGCAGTGCTTTGTTGGTTTCCATTGTTTCTATAATAAACGAACTAGAATTTGCCTCTCAGAAAATTCTCCCTTTCCATTTACAATCTCAAGCATTGTAACTTTAGCTCTTGATTCTTCTGAGGAAATACAATGATTAAAGATCACCTAGTCTTAAAAGACTAGCAGAACTCTACTGAGGACTAACAGGAGAAGAAAAAGTAATTCCTACAGCTGCATTATACTCGAAGACATTAAAACTTCTTAAACATCTTTAATCACATCTAATCTTATAAAAGAAAGGATACCTAACTCTATCAAATAGAAATTACAATGAATTCTCCAATGGATTTAGTAGTCCCATTTGAAAGAACAAATCCAATGAGATATAAACTATCTTGCAGCTAAACAAGAGGCCCTTACCTAAATGACAGATTCAATAGAACAATCTGAATGATATAACATGCAATGTAAGAGACCTTAATATTGATATGAGATGGACTACTATACTTAAAACATAATTAAGAGTAGGTGGTGAAACAACAAGAAAGAAGAAAACAATAGTTATGAGTTTATATCAAAATCAATACATGAAATAAAGAGCAAAGTTAAAGCAAGGCTGGAGCAGGGACAAGTTGGAGGAAGGAAGAGCTCTCCTTGCTCTTATCTCTGGAGTCATAATGCTCTAACAGCTGGTGAGGATCTTAAGTATTGTAGAATGCAACACAGAAGAGAAAGCCATACACTTAGATCATAATCAGAGATATAAGAAGACAACTCTTGGTTAAATTAATGTGTCCATCAACTAGAGAATCCTTGAATATTAGAAGAATAGTTTTATATACCAAGTAGGATATCTGTTGAAGCTGCTGAGAATCTCTTCAGAATTAAATGTGCTGCCTACAAGTATATTGAATATCAAAGTTGAGAGATTCAACAAGGTTAGAATTGGCTTCATAATTCACCAAGTACAAATAAAAATACACTCAGAAGAAGAAAACATAAATGTTGGACTGCAAGTTGATTGAATGAGCTCAATATATAATGAAAGGTTCTCATGTGGGAACACACCTCTGAACGCTACTTAAGTTAATACTTCAATTCAAATAAATGTCAATTTAACCTGCAGACAAGTTCCTGTCTCATTCTCTTCGCATCTTCAATAAGATTAGTAAAGAAGAGCAGCATATGAAGTGATCCTTAAAGGAATTATTCAACTCACTGGAGATCTCTACTGAATTGCCGGTGTTGAGTTTATACTTTTTTAAGTTTCTTAGATACTCAGTGCTTCTCAGACAAGATCCCTTCTGCAATGGTTACTCTTCCTATAGTTGACTAGAGTTAATTAATTTCTTTTCATTCTCAACTCTTCAAAAGAGTTAAGATTGAGCGGGCATACGGTTAAAATTCCAAGTGAAGCCATCCTGTAATTCGGATTTTAAGAAATAAGAATCTTTTAGTCGGCAATGATTATGTATGCCAAGACTTTTAAGTACATTTCAAGAGTTTCTGTTTCTGTTACGAATCAATTAAGGTGAACTCCATTTTCTCTGCCCTTGAACATTCTCTCAACATAAAAGTAATGGAAGAAGATGTGACAATGAATGACAACATAGGAGATGCAGAGATAGATCTAATTCCATTCAAGAGGAACTCAGAGGATTCAAAAATCTTTTGATGGCTTTTGATCATTCACTCACCTGAGCACCCGGAGGATGTCCAAGACCTTTTTGAAATCAAGGACCTTAGCAGGTAGTGCGTCCTGTTGCTCAAGTGGACGAAGATTTAATAAACTATTGCCAGAGAAAGAACTTTCTTGTCTGGACTTTTTTAAACTTTGTCAATGGCGGCAAAGCTGATTTTCAAGTGCCTCCCCTTCACAGCAGTTCTCCCCATGCTTCTTTGGGCTTCTGCTGTACTTCAGTGAAGAGGGAGGGGTTTCTTTCATTACCTGGGGGCAAAGCATCCGGAGGATGTCCGGGACCACCTTTTTGGACATTATCCAAGGGCCATAACAGGGTTTGCACCCATGTTAATTTAATATTAAATGAAAGAATTATTTCAAGAGTTGGAGATACTGACATTTCTTAATTCACCGACTTCTTCTAAACTACATTAGAAGCATTAGGGGAGGTTTCGTTTTCAAAGCAAGTAACATAGTCCGCCAGTCCACTTTTTCACCTCTATCTACTTCTTCATTTTAAAGAGAGAGTCAAAGCATCTTTTAAATCAACTCTTAATTCGCTAACACTTAGTACTAATTCTACTCATTAGACATTCTAGGATTATTGTGTATTGTTATCAATAACCTGAATACTAAAGGATGAAAATGTTGGATTTGCTTTAGTATTTCTTGTTTAATGAAGGTGCAAACCATCTATTACTTATTAAGCTTCAGGGATTATGGAGATTAAATAGATCCTTTCAAGTGAAGGTGTTTGTCACAGGCATGATGCAGTGTTGATCAATCAATGACTCCCTGCATACCAGATTCACTCATAGGATCGATTCCCCAATAGCAAACATAACGAAAAGGAATAACAATTGCTACAATAAGAGAGTCTCTGTTCCCACTAGAAACCTAGCAATGTGGGGACTATTAACATCGACCCCAGAGGCCTAGAAACCAATCAGTGAAACTCTGTCACCAAAACCCCAATAAGGGTTGCGGGTTGAGCTAGGGACTTAAGGTCGAAAGGCTAAGAGCAAAAAGGCTTAATCTATCAGCCTTCCCCAATTAGTCAAACACACATTAATAATTAAAACAATTGTTAAATGAATGATCTTGGTTCTCAACTTAACTTAACTTGCTACAGACATAAAAGTAAGTCCAAACATTGACAGATCTCTAACACTCATTGATGGAAGCTCAGTAAAAGAATAAAAGCTGTTATTCAAAGCTCTCGGAGATCCTCCTGATGTTAATGAATGAATAAATGTATCTTATCTCATAGTAAATATAATTACGAGAAAGTAGAAACGATTCTTTAAATTAAGAGATATATCTCAGTCAATATAATCACTAGCAATTAAATACTTGTCTTTAACTCCATCAAACTATGAAGAATGATGAAGAGATTTTTCAAGAGAGAACTAGAAACCAGTTGTGGTGTCTGCCGAGCTGTAGGAAGTATTATGAATAAAGAGGCTACTTGAAATAATTATGAAAATGTGTAATATGAGTCCAGGTTGATTAAATAGAAGATTGCTTTGCTAGAGCTTAAGGAATACAGGAGAGCTTTCTGGAACATCAGTCCAGAAAGATATTCATATGTTCTCTAAGATGAATAAAATAATTGAAGAATTGGTCGACAGATGTGTACAATAGAAGATGGACTTTGTATCCAAAAACATTAATATTCTTGGAAATGTCAATCAAACAGAAATTCAATTAATGGTATTAATAACTTTCAAGAGATTGGAGAGATGCAACTTATATGTAAACCAAAGAGATGCATCAATGTATTAATTTAAATGGAAGATACTTAGTTACAGACTCAACATAGAGATGACTAACTTGGAGGATTTCAATAATGCATTAAGATTAGAAGAAAAGGAAGTCAAAACATATATGTATAAAAACATTAAACCAGATTTTATATGTCAGATTAAAATTTAATTAACTCTAAATACTTCTTATTAATTATCTTTAATGTCTTTAGCTTCTTTATCTGAGTATCTGATCCTCCTGAAAACCCAATAAGGACTTGTCAAACTCTTCTTCCGTGCCGTCAGACTCCTGTGAGACAGGCAATTACTTTATCGATTTCTCTAGCTGCTAAAGAACTCCAGCTGGAGATCTAGAGCTATCCCCGTTTGATGGATCCACTTGGCAGCAAGAGAAATTGATAAGAGTCCCTCTGACTTTCCAAACCTTTTTTATATCCAAATATTTATTCAGATAAAGCCCGTATTCCTCTAAAAGGAAGCGAAGAACTAACCTAAGTCCTTTCCCAAGTTTAAGAAAAGAAGAGAGAAAACCTCAAAGTAAGCAAAGAAGTTCAACAATAGAAAAATCTGTTGGGGTCACTCCCCCTTGAATAAGAATATTAATAAATAAGATTTATAAAACCAGGACACATATTGCCATGATGTAACAGCTTAATGTTTTAACTCCTTATAAAAGTTGATAGAGTTTATTCTGAAGTGTACAACCCATTTTATAGGGTATAATAGAGGCAACGAAGAGAGGAACTGCCAACAAAGTCAAAAAATATCAGGAAGAGAACAAAAGTTTAAATCTGTCATCATGAGTCCTCTCACTTTTATTAAATCATCATCAATATTACAAGGCAACTGAGAGTAAGTAATTGCTAAGTAGTTAATAAGGAGTCATATATCCATGGTAGCATGTGATACTGCAGCAGAAGAAGAAGTGATACAAACACTTAACTATTACAATGTTCTATACAAACACTACAGGACACAACCCTCATAGAAATGTCTCTTTCTCTAGAAACAGAATATAAGTCTGATGATAGTGAAAAAGAACAATCAACTAATCAAACACTTTATCTACTAAATACTAAATTATATCAAAACAGATCTAGCATGCTTAAAATACTTAGAAATAGAAGAATCAGATATTGCTATTGACATAGAAGCATGTAACAAGCGATATACTTGCATTTCATGTATATGATGCACATATATAAAGATCCTTATCATTAGTGGAGCATTCTAAGTGAAGAGAGAATACTCATTTGTATGATTAATAAAACAGAACTACTGTCTATTAGATGTCAAAGTTGATATTAATGGGATAAAGCTAGAAGTATAGAGTGTATAAGTAAGAGCCAGTGATAATTATATAATAGAGTTTATTAAATCACTTAGATCATGCTATCATACTATAATTGCTGGTGATTTTAATTAAGATGTGTAATAAGTCTTAACTGTCTATGAAAGGAATAAAAGTGACAAAGTGGAATACAAGAGGAGATAAGTAGTTTGATGTGAGAGTACTTCTGAAGATGCACTTAGTGATCATAATTTAGTAAGAGTGCTAGCATAATTCAAAAGAAACTTTAAAGATTTTGGTCACCTAGTCAAATGCAAGATTGGTGAATGGAAGTTACCTGGCCAATAAATTAATATAGAGATATGCATTAAACCATATCCTTTCGTGCTACAGAATTATATCAAATGGAATAATAGGTATTTCAAATGTAATAAAGATTAGATAAAGAGGAATCGATAGTAGAAAGGTAACATAAGAGAGATGTAAAATCCTATACATAATGCAGTAAAGACTGTTCTAGTTGAATCTATAAAAGCTGATGGAGTTCGTTCGTTCGTATCAATCAAGTATTGTTGAATGAGAGTTACCCTGAAAAAGCTATACTTGGTTGATACAATGGAACCCAAAGGGCTTTGGATTCTTAAATTTCTTTAAAATATGGATTTAAATTTCTTGTTTAAATTCAAAGCTATATATAGACCTGGAATATTCCACAGAAGATTCTGTATCTCTTCAGCCTTCTCCCTTTAAAAATTAATTGAGACTTAGTCCCCACTGTTTACTTATTCCGCCCCTCTTGATGAGGAAGTGGATACATTATCAAAATCCACTTCAATTCCATAATGAAATTAAGATGAAGTTTCAAGTATTACTTCTAGCTTAAAAAGAGTAATCTAAGCCAATATAACCTTTCTAAAATCTTCAATCTACTAACTATCTGATAACTACAGTCCACTCCCTTTTTCAATCATAACATAACCACCCACTCTCAACTCTCCCTTCCCAATTCTCTTTCATTTTAAATCAAAGAATAAATCTGACGTAGTCATCCTATACTAAAGAGAATGTCAATTATACGATTCCCTTCCTTAAGGCATCCTAGAAGACAACTGAAGTATCGACAGAGTACAAAGTAAATCAATATGAGTCAGCATATTAGATAGATATAATGATCAAGTCAAGGTGAATAAAGCAACAGGTGTTGATTTCATTGTTGATTACTTTGCTAGAGCTAATCCCCTAATTAGAGGAAGGATAGTGTCTGATGCTTTAACAGGGAATAAACCTATTCCTAAGTACTCTAAGACATTCATGATTATGGCGATATCGAAGAAGGGTTGTCCAGTAGCAGATGATTAAGATACTAGGTCGTTGGGTGTAACTAATTTTATTTATAAATGATGTGAATAAGTAGTGTTGAATGATGTTGAAGGAATGTAATATGGTGGGATGGAGATAAATAGGGATGGGAAAGGTACAATTGTGGGTATGACTTCGTTTAAGTCGTGTAGGGGATATTAGAAGACTGATTTGGTATCTTTTTGGGGAGGCAAAAGGCTTAAGATTGTTTATTTTCAAGCTAATTGATTACTGTTTAGTTTTAGAATTTAAATTTTGACTGAGATGCTATTAATGTAGAGGTTTAGCCAAAGGGGATATAAGGTTGATGGAATTTCCATTCAAAATTATTTATATCTACATTACTTTATGAAATATTGATCAGCAAAATCCCTGTCACCTTCATTTAAGTAGGTCGGAATGAGACTCTTTGCTGATTATAAATTACTCAAAAAGCGTACCTCCTTTTGCACTTAGGCAGATAATGCTCCGTCTGTAATGATAAGTATGAAGTTAATCAATTAAAAAACATAGAGAATCACCTAAATCTACTACTTGGAGGGGCTATTATGATTGTTATGATGATGATAAGGGATGGCTTATGACACACAAAATAAACAAATAGATAGATAGATTGAGTGGGAAGGGCAGTGATAAAGAGTGGATGGCTGTTATTAAAACTTATAAATTTTATCTCTCTTGCTCATGCAACTCTCTTTAGCATACCTTCATATTAAGGGAAAGAATGACTTGCCATTCTTTTCAGGGAGTGGTACTCATATTTAGGTTTATTTACTTACGCATAATAATAATCAATGTCATTTGGTATGTCTATTATCGAATCATAAGACCGTTATGGTCCTCAAATATAAGGCCAATGATCTGGTTCATGGTTGTTCTGCTCATGGAGTTGTGCTAATGCGATCCAAGTGGATCAGATGGGTAAGAGAAATCTGGTAATATTAGGAATAAAGAAGTCTGATTCTTCTCTCGAACCCATTGACATATTCAATCACATTTATTTCTCGATATGAAGTGGAATATTATTTATTATTCAACTTAAGGGGAAATGAGAGATTACTAAATATGGCACTTAAAATAAATAGAAATACAGTGATTACGTTCGACTGAAATGAAGGTTGCATTGAGATCTAATAGGGTGCTTATCCTAGTTTCGTATACGAATACTGAAAATCTATAGCTAAGATAAGAGAAAGACTTCCCAACTGGTGACATAACTGTTAATCCATCCGCCTTATAAACATATAATGGATTCACAGGAGGTATTGAATAGGTACAGGGTCCCACTTTAGCAATCATTGGATCTTTCCTCGTTATAATCAATGTAGCAATCCTAATCATAGTAATTCCAGATCTTTAAGAAATATAACCCTTAAATATAAAGCCAAACTAAATCAACTCAATCCCCATCCAAAATCCTATTAAATAATCAAACAATACTTCATACTTCCATCCCCTCAATCAAACAACTAAACATTCTCTCTTTTTTCTGATCAACAACACCACCAAGTAACAATATAAGATAAATAAACCTTAAGTTGAGAAGAAGGAGAAGTTGGAGGTGGATTAGAAGGAGTAGAAGTCAATGAAGCTACATCTACATCTCCTCCACTTTCTATTCCTTCTCTCTACTATTCTACTCTGTCGTATGGAGTGTCAGAGAGGAAATCAATAGGGTTATTCTGGTTTGTTGTAGAAGAAGGGAGATGGATGTTAATAGCTAGAATAAGTTGTAAGGGGTCGGCTTTTATTAGAGGGGAAGGGAACGAAGGGAGGAGAGAGTTTGGAGGATTGTGGGGAATGAGTGGGGGGGTCTTTGGGAAGGTCCTTTTCTCCGTAGAATATTCTTGGATATGGGATTAAATTGTTGATTGGCAAGAGAGTGGGTTGGAATTGAGGAAGAATCAAAACTACAAGTGGGTCACTTAAGGGAAAAATAAGTCACTTTTTATTGAAGTTTATTTTGATTATGTGTTCAAGAGAATATCAAATAATTATAGCTTTATTTTATGGTCCAAGCCAATTCTGATGATACTAAGAGAGACTAGATATAAAATATCTATTCCCAAGTAGCACAGTTAATGATAATATGAGAATGGCAATAGAACAGATGAAATTGATTGTCAATAAAGTAAAGGCCTTTAATCCTAATAATCTGAAGAATATGGTTAGTGCATATGTACACCAATGATTAAATATTACTACCAATATGATTATAAAGAAATCAATGATCTTCCCTGATCACTTTCCCTTGATGATTTCAGATATATAAATTATACACACAAAAGGAATCTCAGAAGGGAAGCTAAAGAGAACAACTACCAGATAATAAAAAAGTATCAACTTCACATACCTCCAGTTTTAATAAATGCTAAAAATAAACACAACAATAAGAATGAAATCCACCAACCTAAGCACCATGAAAATGAACTGCTCTAGACCAATACTAAAGTCCAGTAACCACATCTAACCAAGTACTAACCAAATAACAAAGCCCACCACCCCACACATAACAAAGAAGACCCCCAGCGAATCCCATTAATAAAATTCACATACGAATAACAATTATATTTCCTTCTTTCAAGAGTAGAATCAATCGCAGCTGAATAAGTAAAATTAAATAAAGACATTGTTCAAATAACTACAAAGAATACTAACATTGAATCAATAACAGAAGAGATTAAGAATGATGTAGCAATTGTTATCGCTAATTAGGAGGTTGTATTTAAAGAAGATATTGGTAAGACAGTAATTAAAATAGAGAAAGCGAATAAATTACACATACCAATGGAGAATAAACTGGAATTCATGGATAATACTGTGAAGGGATTGGTTGATAATGATAATAGTGAAAGGATTAAAAAGAGAATTGATATGATAGAGTGGAGATGGTTAAAAGTAAATGATACTATTAGGGAATTATTAGAGAGGTAGGATGTGCTATATAAAGATTTATATGCATGGGGGAATTTGAGAATGGAGTTAGTTGAAGGTAGTTTTGGATTTTTAATAGAACAAGTGGATAAATGTGAAGTCTCAATTCATTCTTATAGTCCAGGTCCGTTGAAGGATGTTGAAATGGTGGATTATTAGGTATAACTCAAGGAAAAGATAAAGCTTAATTCTCATTGGAACAATATGATTCACTCCAAAAGGTAACTTGAATGAAATTTAATTAATGTCTTAACAAAGACAGAGATGATTTAGAATAAATGTGGTAACTGTGGCAAACCATTTTAATTGATCAAGTATGTCCACTCTCCAGTGCCAAACAGAAAGACAAATATAACAGAAGCAGAGAGTACTAGCTGAAAGTAAAGCAATGAAGCAACCAATAAGGATACTTTATATGAATTCTCACTTAGAGACGATGAATAATTAATATGGTAACTAATGATGAGGTGTAAATTAAATTATAAATGGCTTAAACCGAAAAATTCGGTTTTTATACTTTTAATTAATGAAAAAGCAAATGGCAGGGAAGCAGCTGCAAATCTTTGCGCCAGAGCTCCTGACAGCCTAGCAGAAAGAGTAAAACCTCGAGACAATGTGAATGGGTCTTTCTTGGGTTCCCAGGCACCAAATGCCTCCAAAAGCAAAGGTAAGTGCTCTACTGAGCTTTAACAATTATTATAAATTAAGGATGACTAATGGATTATCCAACTAGTAAAATACTTAATGCTCCTCTTCCCTATATCAGAGTAAACCTATCCCTATGCAAACACCATCTCCACTGCTCCCTATTTCTCTAACAACACCTCCAATCCTCCCCTCCCTCACCTATTATAATTTATAAGCCTCTCTCTCTTTCCTTGGGTTAGGGAAAGTCGCCTTGATGGTAGCAGATAGCTAAAGACAGTCTCTGTCTGCTTTTTCATAGAGTGTGATTGAATAAATGTTATGAATATAAATGGAGTGTTAATATTCTCAGTCATCTTCGACTTTCAACTGGTTCTGATGTTGATTTCTAAAATACTAAATTGAGAGAAATAGCGACTCCATGTCTTTAATGTGATATGTAATGAGAGTCCATATGACTCATAAGGTAATTTTTAATTTAGTAGTTAAATGTTTATGTTAATAAATACACACTGTACATTGACGTTCTCTATCGTCTCCGATCTATACCTCAATCTGATGGTGGGTATCGAAAGCAGGGACTGCAAGGACTCATCTACATCATCAAATCGAATCTACAAAAGTCTTTGCTGAGAGAGAGGCAATAGGCACTCCAATGCATTATCTCTATAAAGGAAACACCAACCTTCATAGAAAAGAATATATATTCGTTTTAAGATTCTGATAATTAATAAAGTTTTCTTAAGTCAGTCTTTGATCAATGGGCCCAATTTAAAAGGTAGAGGTATTAAATAAAACAGAGGGGATTGCTAGGATTATCATTCTTGGAGATTAACTCTGGAAAGAAAATGTTAAGAGGATTGGCAAATCAAATCTATTCGACAAGAGAGTGGCGATACTTGTATATTAAGATATTCTCCTATTCTATAGTGAGGAATAGAATAGAGAAATGAATTAGGATAAAAGTTTGAGTTTTGTAAGGCAGAAGAAGAAATAGTTGACAAGAAGAGAGTTGATCTTCTTGAGATGCAAAATTCCCCAAAGAAAGAAGCAGATCAAGCATCTTTAGTTAATAAATTAATAATTAAGATGTTAGGTTAAAGGTGAATGGAATTCATCATGCACGAATTTAATAGAATCTTTCCTGAACGGTTTCGTCTGAACTCCTATAGACGGTGTAGTCTAATTAAGATGTAAAAAGAAATCATACAGTGAAAGCAAATCTCTTCAGAGATGCAATATGATAAAAATGTAAAAGACAAAGAGAGATAAAAGCTCGCTAGTTGGAAATCGAGATCAATTTTAATGTTATGATAATCTTATTACATTTAGAAAGTTGGCAGATGTAATCAAAATTTAAAATGTAACGAGGGAGTGATTGCGCTAGTAATTAAACAACCACTTCTCCCCTCTATCTTCATACTTAACTCCGACCACAATTAATCTAAAGAAGACTACTGTCAAGTGATAGTAATGCTAATGAGAGAAATGAAAGAAGTATTGATTGCCTGAGATGATAACAAGATATTAATAAGATAGTAAAGTTCTATGAGTTCATCATCTCACCACATAAAGACACCAACCTGAGGATTAAGAATGCTAGAATTCATAACGTCAAAATGTCTCCAAGCTCCTAATAATATCGCTTTCTCACATGAAAAGTAGGTAAATGATGATTACCAGTTATGATTCATTTACTGTCATCATCCCCTTCCTGGCACAGGATAGATTCCATATATGAAAAAATTAATTTAATATGTTAATTCCTTCTTCAATTTTATCACCTATGTAGGTTTAAATGTTTTTAAAGTCTATGGTACGTAAGCAATCCCGAGTTCCCCCCAGTCTTCCTCTACGAGTCTCAAACAGTTTTAAAGTTTTTTTAAGATAGAAGGATAATATCCGCCGATCATCGATGTACAAGAAGCATGTTATTGATAGTCTTTATCATATTCACCAATCACACGAAAGAGCGATTCCATGAATGACTTCATTTACATCATCTTTCTAAAATCCATTATACCCCTTTGAAGGTAAATGGAAGGAGACATATATGATTAAATATTAATTAATCAAAGATGTCTCCTTCCACATGCCCTGTCTTTTTATCTTTAGTTGAGGTTTTCTTCATTCTTTAAGAGGTTATCCTTCTTTTCTGTAGAGTAATCTCTTTCCTCCTGGAAGCAATCCCTTCTCCACTAGAAGGTGTGCCCAGGAGGAAAACCCCATTCCCAAAACCTCTTGCTTCTTAACAGGGAGGTTAATCTTTTTATTGTAAGGTGTGTGTGCCCAGGATTTAATTTTCTAAATGGTGTGCCCAGGATGTCATTAATGATTGATGGATTCATCGTGATTCTGGGGTACCTATTCTCCCCCATGGAGGTTGAATATCGAGAATGATATTCCTCCTTTATACATTAGGAGAACAGTATAATATTGATTGCAGATTTCAAATTAAATAATCTTGGATTTAGGCCCTGTATTTGGATCCTATTTGTTTTTCTTAAACATTCCTTTAAATCACTTTCAATTGAAATTAATTTAGATGGATAAATGACGTCCTTAGGTCGATTAGACCACTTTGACGTCTCCATTTAGTTTACTCATCTTAATTTTATTTTTACTTCATTATTCCACTTTGACTCCCTTGAGTCGCCTTTAAGAGTTTCTTATTTCTCAGGACTCTTGATAGTATCTCCTGTTATCATTATTCCTTCAGATCTATGGAATGATTAACAATAACTTATTGAATAAGATGAGTCTTCAAGCAAGACTGTAACTAAGTTATTAGTAGAAGAGCTTAATCATGTGTCTCAGTTTGATGGTAGTGTATTGGACTTTAATGGCTTTCATGGTCAACAGAACACTAAAGATATGATAACACTACTCTGTTCCTTTCTCTTTAATATATTAATCATCATCATCACTTTCATTTTATTAATAATTATTTCTAAGCATTTAGATATTTAGGGAGGTACAACTAACTTTATTTCCATAACAAACTGACTTCAAATCATACTCTAGCTTCTTTTTAGCTATAATCAGTGTGGATGTCTATTATCCCTCAAAATAAATATATTTCCCATCTTATGAAAGAATTCCCCCTACTTGCATTTCATACAAAGGCTTATCTCTCTGCTTGTCGAGTTCTGTCATGGCTATCTAAAATTGGGACACTCTTAAATTCATTAATCTTATCTTACTCTTCTATGTAATTTACAATAATTATATCTTCCCCAGGACTTAATTTATGAATGCCAAGCCATATCGAGTTATCATTAATATTATGATCTTAGAAAATTGAATGTCTCTTTTAATTTAAACAGTGCAAGCAATTTAACACTCTTTAAACAATGATACCTTCCGGATATTATACTGTAAAGTTTAAGTCCTTTCTCGCAATGCTTGGATCTACAACCTTCTAAGTTGGAGAGCTGTGAGCACTTCCTCCCTTGGTTGCTTGAGGAGGCAAATTTCACTCTTAGTTACTGGCCCCCCTGTTGATCATTTCAAGTCGTAGCGTGATTGAATCTCTATGCTCGTATAAAATACATTGCTATTACAAAATAGCATTTTACTTTTTATTCTTTTATGGAATTTGATTTTATGTAAACCATAAAAAGAGTTATCATAGTGTGAGGGTTATGACTTAAGTGGTCAATGTATTCCCAGAGGATCTATCGGAGGCTTAACTCAGATTTCTTAATTATCTTGATCGTGAACTTGTCATCAGCTGTGTATTAAAAGAAAGAACAACTTCTACCAGCTGCTATTTATTCAGATAATAAACAAATATTCCCATTACTAGATTTCCAATCAGAGTTTCATGTCCAACTGATTAAAGATAAGTCTCAGCTGAGATCCCATTGGGTTTTCTAATCAAATAAAACACTCTGGGAGTTAATTAATGGAAAAATGACAAACAGTTGATGGAGAAGACAAATCAGGAAAGTTCTTTTGTGTATTTGATGAAGGATAGAGTCAGGTTCATAGTTAAAGTTTGCTTCAGTTGTGCATATTAGCAAAGTAGGAAATAGTGTAACAACCCTGCTAAGTTGGGAATGTCGACTTTTTACATCAACAGGGGTAATCGGCGTTAATGCCTTAATTCCCATTTTTGCAACAATAATGGGTCCGCAGGAGGTGACTGTTAGGGTTTGAGGTTCAACCTGTGCATGTTAAATGACTTCCGACTATATCTGCTTGTTGACAATGATACCTTTATATTCTTCTGAGATTGAGACTCCATCATTAAAGCACTTAACAAATGTATTAACTCCAAACCCAAAACTAACACTGGTAGGGTCAAGTACCAGGTCTTTGATTGTTTGAAGTGAAGTGAATAAAACACTCTTAGAGAGAAATCAAATAATTCAAACTACTAAGTCTGTGTTGTCCCACCTGCTTTTGTTTTCTTTGGTATTAATTCATAACTAAACTTTTTATTAAAGTCTTATTTCTAACTGAATGCTTGATCCCTAACATCATATGAAGCACTAAGTTCCAATTACCATGACCTGTTTGAATGAAAGAGGAAGTAGGAATCATCTTTCTTGAAAGAAAGAAGATGGTCAGCATTCTGGTCTTCGTTTTAAAGGATTTGAGATACCTCGTTTTGAGAGATTTATTATATTTGAATTTGTCTTTCATAACTTAAAGTTTGCTCTCTAGATCTTCACCTGTTATCTCTTCTTCAAATCCAATAAGGATTTCAATTGTAGCGTGTATATTTCATTCATTTTTCTAATTTAGCATAATCACCTCTACTATTCCTGCGCCTTCATTTGAGAAAGCAATACTCTTGCGAGTTGCTAGTCCAAGAAAAGAAGATTAAGGTTGCCTCTTCCAACATCATCAGATATTTTAGCTTTCAGATCAGATCAGATGCTCGAAGATGACATTTAATTAAGAGTTTAATTAACATCATGGGGCCATTGGAAAGAGGTCTTTCAGTACCTCTGTGCACCCTCTACTTCGTCCTTGTTGCTCAGGGGTAACCCCTTCAGGGGGTTTGGGTTTGAGCGGGCGTCTCTTAGGAGACGAAGGAATTCACCTAGGGTATTTTATGACAGCCATTTTCTGCACTTCATTCCTTTTTCGAGGTGATCGAAGTTACCCTCGATCGCACTTCAGCATATTTCGACTTATGAAGTGCGAGTCGATCTTCGGCAACTTCGCAATATCTCCTCACAAGACTCACCAAACTATAATGATTGATGAGTCTATATTTTAGCTTTAACAGCTTAATATAATTAATGAGCAACTAGATTATAAATTTTATCTTCTTTGAGGTTAAGACTTATAATAATCATCCAGCATAGGTGGGCTTAAGCCAGAATACTATTCAACTTAGATGAGTTTACTCTACATTGATTTGATGAAGGAAGAAGAGTGTTTGATATGAGATGGTAGTTTCTAAAGAGAGGATTGAGAATATTAAAGTAATCCTTAATGTGAACTCTAATAATATGGGTGATGAATCATTTAAGTTTGGTCAGCCAAAAAGGCATGGGCAGAGAACTCAATCTTGCCTTCCACTGAGAATGAAAGCCTGTGGAAATTAATTCCATCTTTAAATTAAAATAAGAATCTTCTTCTGCAGGAGGAGATGCTTTCTCCAAGGGAGGAGCTTGCACTGAATCTTTCCTAATATTACTCCATACCAATGACGACCTTAAATTAGGAACATGATGGCTTCTACTGGGCAAGAAAGAAAATTATATCATAATGATATAATTTGTTTACCTATTTAAATACTCATGGATTATCTTGATGGCTCTCATTAGTGTATTAAAATTTTACCTATTTATCCGAAGGAATGAAATTAATTAACATCCTTTGTGTTGATGAGGTTACAACCAAGGCTCCATCATAAGTCTAACTGGAATAACTGATCTGTAAAGTTAAAAAGATTGGAGATGGGAAGCCATAGTATCTAAGACAATAAGTCTTGTATAATAAGCAATGTGAAACAAACTGAAAAGTTAAGAGGCAATTAAAGCCAGACTAGCAGATAAACTATAATTATTGGAACCAACAGTAGCTTCAGATAGTTAATTACCAATGCCTATCTGTATTATTGAACGTGTACCACACAATAGGTTTGAAAGAGGGAAACATGATGCACAATATTTAATAGAGATATTAAGACAGAGCACTAAACCTTAATCCCAATATCAAACGGGATTTGCTAAGGAAGATCCCCCAATGAAGATAAGCTCTCTCATGTCAGGCATTGGCTCCTGAAATACAAGATCAGATAGGATACTCCTTTGTTAAGTTTAGTGAATTTATAGAAGCAATAAAGAGACATTGAAGCTCAGAAAAAGGGAGAGACAATAATGCTCATGGTAATCGGAATATGAGTGGATGAATACAATCAATGTGTAATAAGATTATCCAAGGAAGAACCTTGGTGGATAGAGAACTGGTCCAATACTGGAGCCGTATTTGATATAACAATCTGATGAAGCACTTGAAAACAAATTATTTTATGTTTAATCATTGAATTATATTACGTTAATCTCTCTTATTCATACAGTAAAAGGGAAATGATAGTGATTATTTATTTATCTCGCATCCGCATCTGTCACAGCGGAGGTTCCAAGAATGCCTTTATAAATGAGCTTTGAAAAAATATTAATGGTGTTTACCTCTGAAGCAGAATTGCGCTCGTTAGAATTCTGCTTAAAAAAACTCAAGATCGACTTTTGCTGGCTGACATTTTAATTTAATTTTTAATCAATATTTTTTGTCTTGGAACCACAGCTGTCACAGCTGCGGATTCAAGATATAATAATAAAATAAAACATATATAAGATATATTGATAATATTTTAAATCATAGAGTGATAAAATTGATCTATTGGATTTGAGTCCAATGAATTGAATATTAGACACATAAAATCATAACATGAGGATCAATGAGGAAATAGCATAAGTAAGGAGAGTTATAAGAGATGTCTAAAGAATCCAAAGAGAAGATATACCCTGAGAGAGTAAATTAATGAAAGAGGACCAAACGAAATCTTATTAAGCAACTTGCTAAGAATGACTTCATATTTTAACAGGCCATCTGGCTGAGGTAAACACGATTGGATACCAAGGAGGAGAGAGCCAAAAGAATAGAATAACGAACATTAAGAGAGATTACAATAGACGAATATTACAAAATAAACTCTACTAATACAAATTATAGTTAAATTCTGTGATAATCATCCTCTAAACAGTCATATATCAATCAAGTATCTGTGATACAAGTGGACATTATGAATGAGGTTACTAATCTACAGAACTTAAACTTACAAGGAATAGATCATCTGAGAATTGATCAAGAAGGCATGCATCATATAAATGAATAATAGTTCCATACCATACCCACTGTAACGAAATGTTGAATAGTGCATATTTAATTAAGAATTTGTTAAAAGGTAATTGGTGAAAGAGATGACGCTGTCGTTGTTGAGTCCTCCCCATGGGGAGGAGCTTCTCTGGGCTGAGGGGACCAAGTGGTTTCCACCAGGGGATCCGTTACTACCCACCAGTACTGCTTCTTGATCCGGGCGGGCCATTGGAACAAACTATAGCCTGTGATGTGACAAGGTCACATCGTTAAGGGAGCAAAACCAATTCATCTCTGAAGGACTTAGCCAGCAGTATGGGGAGTAAGGTTCCACTTCCACAATCGCACTGAGGGCCAGGACATTGCCACTCACGAGGAGATCCAACCAAATGGACGCCGCTGATCCAAAAGTAAGCTGTGGAGAAGACTCGCTCCACAGCCATAAGCAAGCACCTCATCTTCTTTGGTCTTGGGAAGGATGAGGAACAGAACAGGGGGATGACCATCCAAAGAGACGTTGGATCCGAGGAGCGAGGACCAAAGGAGGGGAAAGAACACGAGCTCCAGTGTCACAATGTCGGAGACAATGGCAGGTTTAAAAGGATCACTAACTACATTAATGGTAGAGAGCCCATTGCCAAGTAGACCTATGAATGGGGGAGAAGTAGATCTGATCCGTCTACTTCTGATATTAGTGCAAGAGCTTTAATTTTCTAATTAACTAAATGCTCCCTTTTAATTATTCAACAAATAATTACAGCCGGCATAATAGAAAAGAGTTTTGATCTGGGTCTTAATTCAGACAATCTAATATTAGTCTAAGCGGTATGGGTTATAATAGCAGAAGAAGAAGATGACTGAACACTGCTACCTAAAAATTTAGCACTGGAACTAATTCTCAGCAGTACAATGCTATAAGAAGCCATAGTGAGGAGTAAGGCCTAACAGAAGCCATTAAGAAATGAGTATAGATAATATTCATTTCACCTTCCTTGGTAGCAATGCTCATCTACAAATATCATTATGAAGGTCTACATGAAGATAATGCTATTAAAATAGGAGATGAACACAGTAGAGTTAATAATTTTTACCTTCTGATCTAGCTATTCTGTAACTAAATAGAAACTTTTCCATCCTATGAGATGTATTTTGAAAGTAAAGAGAAAATGGAACAGACACTATTTGAGAAAGGGAGATAGAAAAGCAACATTGTATTCACATTAAAATTTACCCTGGAAGACACAATTAATTTAGCAACACAATAATCTTAATTGTCAACCTCATTATGTATATCATCACTTGATAACTTGATAATTAACTACTAGAACTTTTAAAGGTCTTGAATATATGATAAAATCCAAAAATTGACAACCTTACACTATAACAGACATTCAAAGGATTGAGTAAATTATCAGATAGTTTCTAAAGGTACTCAATACTTATTAAAAATAATTAAAAAATGGATTAGCTCCTGCAGCTGTGACTGTCTCAGCTAGTAAAGTGAAAACACCAGCAGTGGAATAAATGGAGTCTAGTTCCACTCCTTTAAAGTCGGCTTTCTCTACAGACATAGTGCCGCACCCAAAGCCTCCAAAGACTCCAGCCACTGAGATTCATCTCTCTCAGAATCTATCAGGCATTTGTTAAGTGGATGATTACCACATGCTGTCACTGCAGGAGCTAAAAACAATATGAACCACATATTCTTAAGGCTGAGGACATTTAATTAAATATTTAAATGAATTCCTGATATCAAGACAAGACAAGACAAGACAAAAATGGATTAAGCGCTGCTTCTTTTCGCTAAGATTATTATGAATCTCGTCAGACAAGTCCATTGTTCCATTCGAAAACTTAATAGACAAAATTAATTAAATGGAGGCAAAACACTTGAAGAAGCTGTGAGTCAAACACAGAAACTCTTGTGCCATACTACAGATAGATCT
>JAGYYO010000029.1:0-19829 GCA_021441625.1 Diophrys sp. 3 WChen-2021
ACAAGAACTCTTTGCAATGGAGGATTGCACGCGAGCTAAATTGCTCGTTAGATCCGTCTCTTTCTCTGCTACCCAGCAGTGTGAAAGTCTCGTTCTTCTCGTAAGTTCTTGGGCAGCGAAGGCCAGATTTACTGTAATTCTCAGCTTGTTTTTAGTAATAGTCTTTAGTCAAATTAAGTCGCTGATTTGAGCTTATTACATTATATAAATTAATTCCTCCTTTATTAGATTAAGCAGGCACAAGGATCAAAGGGTACAAAATATCTGAGAATGCATTAGGTTAAATTGTCTGTAACTCACTTAAGAATGATTTAGTTTAGATCTTTTAACATACTATTGGATTAATGTTTAGATCTGCTCTGGCTCCTCTTCTTCTGATTCGTTCGTCAGTTCTTATGGCTTGTTCTTTGAAGGTCATTAGTTCTTAACAGTGTTGAAGGACTTTAAAGAATGATTTGTTATTGGGAGCTTGTTGGATGGATTGTCTTGTGTATAGATTCTTTTAGTATTTAGAGACATACTCCATGACGGGGTTTCTTTTAATATCTTTATTGTCCTCACCTAGAGCTTTTGCCTTTCTTCTGATTTGATATCTCTATTGTGAGTATCTCCAGTGAGTGAGTGGATCTTTCCAAGTAGAGCTTCCGGGAAGTCCTGACTCA
This sequence comes from Diophrys sp. 3 WChen-2021, assembly GCA_021441625.1. Lineage (NCBI taxonomy): Eukaryota > Ciliophora > Spirotrichea > Euplotida > Uronychiidae > Diophrys > Diophrys sp. 3 WChen-2021. The sequence goes on from JAGYYO010000029.1 coordinate 663, forward strand.
GTTCCTTGTGACGCCCTAGCAGCCAGAGGAAGTCTCTTGACTCACAACTAAATCAATGTTTCCGCTCGCATATCCACATCAATCATATCTAATTCGCCACTAGTCCCTTTAAAATAATCATACACTTATTCATATCTACAATCTTAACAGCTTTAAATCCTTTCTCTTTAGCTTCCTTAGCATAGGCAGGATATTTCTCATCTTTCTTAATCAAAGCTAACCATATATCTCCTAGTGTATAAGTCTCTCCTTCTTTTGACTGCATGGCTGTTTATTAATCTTTAGGTAGTTTAATTATCCAAACTATAAATCAGTCTCTCTATCTCTGATCTCCTTTGAGTCGCTAAAGTGTTCTTTTAGGATTGCTAATTTATCAATAGTACCTTTACTCATATTATTTATTAAATAGAGTTATCATTCACTAGTCATGAGCTTATCTTAGCATTGCTTCAATCATGAGAATCAATTCATCAGTCTCTCTTGTATTTTGCATATGTTCACCAAGAGATCCATCATAGATATGATAAACTTTCTGTAAAAACTCAAGAGCGGGCATCCCATTTTGTAATTTCAACATGACAAGAGCAAAATCCACTTAGCAGTCATCAGTGAACACAGATTAAGGTCCCAATTCCACTTCAAAGATTGTCAACATGTTCTTCATATGTTCATTTGCTTCCTCATAATAAATATCATCAATTGCTATTTAATACATATCTCCTTAATCAGAGAAGTCATTTGTCAGATTAAACTTCTTCCAGACATTACAGATATAAGCATAGAATAACCTTGTCTCTTCAACTTTATTCATTGCTTTACATATAGATCCTATATAATATTAACTACCACATAGTTCAATTGATTCTGGATCATGTTATAGACAGTCTAAAAGGATGCCTTGAGACAGCTCTTTAGCTGCCTCATCAAGTCTGCCCTGAGCAGTAAAGAATCTACCAAAAGTTTTATAGAGAGATGCTCTGTATTGTTGAGCTTCATCAGCTGAGAGGGAGTCCTTTTAGTCTTGCTGGTTGATTTCGTTAGAGGGTTTCTTTAAGAGATTTCAGTAAGCAGCAATTAGGAGTTCTTCTGCTTTATTGAGTCTTTGACCTCCCATGCAGACATTGGCTTCTGCTAGAATGAAGTAAGAGGAAGAAGAAGGACTGAATCTTCAGCAAAGTCTTTTTCAGTAACTTTCTATTGCATGGTGTCGAATACAACATTATTAGCTTTATCAGGTCTACCTTGGATAATGTATCCCTGAGCTTGATGGATAGCTTAGTCAAGGAGGTTCTCTTCCCTTGTTCATGAATCTCTCTTTTTCTCTCTTGTTCTCATCGTCAATTATGATATCATATTCATTGCTTTAGTCCTTCATCGACATTTAAATAATTATAATGGAGTGATCTTTCAGTTTAATTATAAATAGATGTTGATACTTGTCTTGAGAAAGCACTCAAAGGTGACCTAAGGGATGAATTTTCTGTTAAATTGCTTACTCTTAAATGTAGAGATTTATTAATAAGGAAGAGAATGTTGCTAAAGTATATTCACCTGTAACTCTAGTTGGAGATGCTCATGGTCCATTCCATGACTTGATAGAACCGAGTTAGCGGGGAGATCCCCAACACTAATTATATCTTCTTACATGCCTAAGTAGACCAAGGATCCTTCTCCATCAAGCCCATCTGCCTCCTTCTCCTCTTGAAACTCCTCTACCCCTCAGAGTACCTCTCCTCTTCGCCACCCACAATCCCCATCAGATCCCCCAAGTACACTATTTCTCCCCTCAACATCAACATAAACACATCAACCCCCATATCCACCAATACATATCTAACCTCTTTGTCTCTCTCCCCATAGGTGCCATTGTAGATGCTCATCTCTTCTGTGTGCATGCTTGTCTCTCACCTACTATTTAGAGCATAGATGATATTAAATAAATAAGAAGGATTTAGGACATCCCTAATGAAGGGCCATTTGCTGATTTAATGTGGTCGGATTCTGATGTTGATTTAGAAGGGATTGCGAACAGGTAAAGGGGGTGGGGATAGGTTTGGGAGGGATGGTGGGGTTTTGTAGGGTAATGGGTGGGAGAGGATGATCGTTTATAGTAGTTTTATAGTTGGATGGTGCGGAAGATCTGGGTCTTATGGTATATAATGATATTCATGTCTATCTTTGTGTTGATTGTCTGTGGATCCTCTTGGGAAATGGTTAATACAAATCTAGTCAAATGGCTCATTAATATTGACTAAATATTGATTTTAAGATTTGAGCTTCTTCGTACCCGTGTTTGTTATAAATGATATCAGGAACACGAGCTTGAAATAGAATCATTAGTGAATCCTGATCTAGTTGCCTTGTAGAGAGTAAATGAATTCAGCATCTCTATTTTAACTTCAGATTTCATTTCATTAAATAATTAGTTATCTAGTTCAGATGTAAGACTATCAAGTACTTAATATCTCTGTGTCTAAATAATGAACACTCATTAGCTCCCATAAAATACTTCTCTTGAGCATTTTCAATTTCCAAGAATGAAATTTTCAGTCCCTTCACAATCCTTCTCAAATTCTATTCTTACTTTGCTCCCAACCTCCCCCTATATCTTCGTCCACACCATCTCTCCACTTTCTAATTCCTCACTAGATCTCTTCCCTCTCCAATGAATTCTCTTTCCATCTCTGAGTATCCATCTATAGCATATGATCTCTCTAATATCTAATATAGAATAGTAGATTAAAAGTGCATTATGGCATATAGGGACAGTGGAAGCATCGTGCAATTATTTTAATAAGACTATTCCAATGCCGGGTACCTTGCGAATGAACAGTTGAAGATAGCATAGAAAGGTCCAAATAGGGATTCGTAAGGGGAAGGTACATTTAGTGACTTTTCTAGTCGAATAAAGAAAAGAACTTTCATGGACAGATTTGTTTCAGATATTATTGATGTCACAGATAAGATTGAAGAACTATTTCAGATTGTTATTTCAATGAAGAATGATAGATCCAATGATATTGTTGATCTTGATACTATCATTAGAGAATTCAAGGAAGCAATTAACATTGTAATGAAATCTATGCCCGTGAGCTAAATTAACTCATATGATAACAGACTTTTACACATTTATCCTTCCGCTTTAGACACCCAACTCCTTGAGAACGAGGACATCAGCATGCCCCGTACTTGTTAGATAGATAGAAAGAGAATTGAAATAGAATAGCGAGTGAAAGAGTTTAATATTGAGTTCGATCAGTTCATTAAAGTTACCGATTAAAGAACCTATGTTGCTATAGAAAATAGTAAAGTTTCTCGATCCATTAAGAGACCTCTTAATCTTAACTCATTAAAGTGTGAGTCGAAAGAAGGAAATTTAATTAATGATATTTAATTCATTGAGGAGCTTTAGGACAGGGTATATATTAAAGTAAACAAGATGAACAATCTCAGATTCAGAAAAGTAAGAAGAAAACTTGAAGATTTCACAGAAATCCTGGATGAGTAATCCTATTCAACTATAGTTTGTTTAAGATCTTCCTTAGATAAAGTCATTGCCTAGATTAAGTCTGAGGGATTCAAAGGTTAATACTATAGAAAGAAAGTAAACTAAATCTTAGATGCCAATGATGTATAAATTAAGTAAGCTATTCCAAACACTCATAATCATTTGTAATAGGTAAAGAACTATACGTCTTAGAAGGACAATGATAATGAGGTATTCTGATTAATGAGAAGAAGAAGAAGAAGAATATCTAATATATAGTCTATTTAGATAGTATACCTTCATTGTCGTATTTAAGAGAGATAGAACGAAGAAGGGCAGATGAAGTGCTATCTTCTGGAGGACAGACAGGAGGGGGATGGGTAGTACTGTTAAGGAGGGAGGAGGTGGAGGGAGATTAAGAGAGAGGAGAGGGAGTGGTGGGTTTGTCTGTTGTGATGATATGGTCTTTGATTTTGGGACTGGGAGGGGAGGGGAGGGCAGATGGAGGAGTTGAGGGGGTAATTATTTTACTTCTGCTATCTTTTTATAGGGAAGTGGGGTTCTTTTTAATTGGTGTCTATCAAAAAGAAGATTCAGCTCCTCCCCATATCTTAGATGGAGTCATAGGTATCTTAGGGTATGGCTTCTACCCTATATGTAAGTAAGAATCCCAACAGAAACAACTGAGACTTCAATACTAAAAGATGACTCTATTTCTATCCCACTCTTAATCATCTAAATAAATAGAATCCATCATTTAATAAATGGCCTACATTGTAGAAACAACTCACTCAAGCATCTATGTTTGGATCAAGTAAGAGAACTAGAGCTGATGCGTCAAATGCAACAGGGGGAACAACAGCTGGAGGAGGTGGTGGAAGGAACATAAAACCCCTCCTCACCTACCCGCTCCCTCCGTCCCCCTCTTCACCACCCCCTTCAACTTCTCTCCTCTTTCTCTCCTTCAATCCTCTCTCAACGCTTCCTATTCCGTATCTCAATGAGCCTCCATTGATAAAGCATACGATCGTCTATCATTCATAGTCTCAGACAAACACAAATAAGAAAGACACATATTATAATTAAGTAATGAATATGAGAATGTAGCTGATAGGTTACCTCTAGAAATTAAAAGAAGGAAATCAAAGGTAAAGAATGGTTAGATGCTAAATTTGATTGACATGCAAGGGTTAAAGCAAGAGTTAGTGGATAGGCTAATAAGGTATAGGAGAAGGTGGGAAGATTAAGGTAGATTTAATAGAGAGGGTGATGAATACGTTAGATTAATAATGAAGTGAGATTGATAGGAGATTAGAAGTACTTAGGGGGAATAAGAGTGAGGTGGTGGGAGTGATGACTGGGAAGAAAGGAGAAGGAGAGTGGCTCTCTTCTCAGAAAGAAAAGAAAGGAGAGTATTTGGTAGATCAAACTGCAAAAGAAAGGAATAGCTGAACTCATATTCAAGACTCATGAAATGAGTAATGCTCTTTTTGTAATGAGTCAATATGAACGATTAATAGCTTGAACATAACGAAGAGGATACAGCAGACAGTAAGAACCCCAATTAATTACCCCAAATGCAATCCTGACAATCCTTAACCCCCTATCTCAAAGTCCATTTCCCTCCTTTAAATCTACCCACTCACCTCCACTCCCAATTTCCTCTTAACTTCCCATCCTGCCTTCCCTTACCTCTTCAACAACATCCTTTCATTCCTAAGTGACGTCCACAGTAACCCTAATGCTGCCTATTTCTACTAACTCCCAATATTATCTCTTTCTTCTCCTTATTACATATCAGCAGTTACATTACTAAGTGAAATAACAACTATTCCATATTAACTAGCTAGTCTATTGAGAAGCACTCTCTATCTTATTAGAAAGCCAGCTCTTTCGATGTAGTCTATTGTGTGGCTTCCGCCTTCTTGATTGATGAAGTTATCACAGATATAGGCTATGTTGTCTGTTATTACGAGTTTAATGTTGAAGGGGAGGAGATTGTGGGAGAGTTTGAGGGTGGTGGGGCTTAGTTAAGTTTTACTTGACTCCATATACTTCAATTAATTTTCAAGTAAGGAATCCTTCTTTAAGAGTATCATCTAGCAATGTACACCAAGTAGATAATTTAAGACAAGGTACTTTAGACAATTCAAAGCAATCAGTCAATCCAAATCCATTTGTCTATTACCCTCCTTACTCTCTTCATATCGAGGCTATGCCACACTTTAAAATTTAGATCTACCTTCCCTTCTACCGCCTGAGTGTCCCCCCATTGTAGAGGACACTCCCTAAGCTGAAGTTACAAATATATCTTCAACTTAATCCATTCAAATATTACAACATTCATTGTTATACAGCTGTCTGAAGAGTCTTATTACCTATTTTAGATTTACCAAATACATCAATATATCTCTGTTCTTTAAATTGAGTATCATACCACTTAACAAGATTATGGATAGCCTTTCTAAATCCACCATCAATTACTATAGCCATGACAAAGTTCAAGAAACAAGCAACCTTCATGTCAGCAAGAGTGGTGGAGTTACCAACTAAGTTAGTCTTTCCTTTTAAGGGCTTGTGGAGGGGAGGGATAAATAATAATCAAGTGGTTGTCTAAGAACATCAATTTATCTTTAAGTGATTTAGTAGTAGCGGTATAGTCTTTAGCTTTTATGAGAATGGGATAGATGATGGGAGTGATGGAGGTTCTGACTGGTTCAAATAGATCTGAAGTTGTTTAGGAAAGTCATTGTTCAATTTGAGCGGATTCGAGAGCAAAGGAGAGTCATGTTTCCTGATTGACTGATAATGTGTCTAGAAATAGCTCATGACTCGAAGATTGGTCCTTGTGGAGATCCATGAGCTGGAAACTTCCCTGTTGGTAAGACTTGAGAGTCTCATCATCAAGGTAATTTACTTAGAGATCATATTTAAATTTAAATTCATAAACAAGTAGAACTGACTTTCTCTACAATTGACTATTTAATAACTGTAGATTCCTCATTAGAAAGAATTGCTTCTCTTATGAATTAATTAAATCCCCACCCTCCTCCCTCCAATCTGTTTTGAAATAGAAGAAAAATGGAGTGCGATCATCTAGAAACCCCAATTCACTTATAAAACAATCAAAGATATAACTAAAAACACAGTTCATACATTACCCTTCCAAGAATACATCTAAATATTAATTCAATGTCTACATCAATCATACAAATCCGTCCACTCATTCATAACATCTCAACAACAATTAGAAATAATGCTATCCTCAGCTCCTTCCTCCAAATCATAATCAACTGGACTTACCAAACAATACTTCATCATCACATACTACTTGCCAAATGAAAGAGTACAATATCCATTACCATTGTCACCATTAGAGAATCCAGACACACAGACACTGCAGAGAGTATTAAAGAAATTGTCTAAATTGAATGAGAATATGAGAACAGGGGGACCATTGAACTTGACAGAGATAGAATCTATGGGAGGGACATCTTCTTCTTAGTTTTCATCTTATATAACAGAGAGTTATACGTTGATGATTGAGAGTAGGAAGTTAAAGAAGAGATTGGATTATTTAGAGAGAGCTAAGACTATGAGTGGGGCAGTGGGGTTGACTATGTTGAAGAATGAGAAATCTTAGTTTATTAATTGATCTGGTGGTATAGATCATTCTTCTCCCCAACTATCAGTTAAAGAAAGAATTTGAAAATTACAAGCGAGAAGCATTAAAATTACTAAAGCGTCTCCAGAAACAAAAAGAATCATCCATGCGTTCCCTCCACACAAATCAAAGTGATTTCAACAAAACCTCATCCTCCTTCAAAAGCATGGAAAGTGTCGACATTGAAGAAATACATACACCCTTACTGAGCTATCTGTCCAACTAGAAAGAAAGCAAAACAACCAACTAATAAACAGTCAATCCTTAGACTAAAGTGTAAAAGAAATAGGATAATCTAAGATCAAGCATAAAACATATAGAACCATACAATCAAAACAAACAAAAACAAAGAGTCAGAGTCAACCATCTAGAGAATGAATTAGATTAAATAATGAATAAGATTAACATTATTAATAAAACATAAGGAAATAGAAGTAGTAGTTATACTAGATCAAGTCCAGGGGCAGCAGGTGGAAGACGAGGAGTGAGATAAAGTCCTACATCTACTATTCCTAGAGCTAATGTTAGAAATATATCACTTGTATAAAAGAGAACACTTGTGTTGACTAATAGAATGAGAATACCACCTGTGAGAAATAGAAGTAATTATTCACCAAGTGTTGGATCATAGAGATCTGGGGGATCAGTGGGGTCAAGGGATAACTCATCTGCTAATACGAGGACTTCACTTGCTAATAAGAATTTAATAGGGGTTAATAGAGGGCGGTGTTAGTCACATGGGAATGGGGTACGGAATGGGACTAATAATAGATTGTATTATCCATCTGGGAGAGTGAGAGTGGGGAACTCGCCAAATAATAGACACCAGCAGCTGTTGATAGATCTGGGGTAGCTAAGAGATCACCATTGGCTAAGAATAATAGTAAAACTCATGTCTAGAGATCACTTTCTTGCGCCAATACCTGTCAAAGAAGTGCTGGAGGTACAATTAGTTCTCTCAATAACTCAGCCACTAAGAAACAACATAAATCAGACAATCTAAAGAGGGAATCCTATTCACTTATGGTTGTGCATAGCCCAAAGAAGAAACTAAAAAGAGTGTGGTTGACACAGATAAGAAGTATGAAGCTCTTAAATAAAATGTATTGTCAGCAACAGACATTGACAGTAGACTTGACAGATTAAATGATATACTTAGGTTTGCTAAGAATTGATGATGATTATATCATGTCTTCTTGGCTACGTATTGAGAGAAGAGAGAGAAAGGACTGGCCTGGTTCTTGATGAACAGGATCTCAGTGGTGGGGTTAGTGGCTACTGGGGCAAGAACAGCTGGAGCCTTTAGTTGGGCTTTCTTGCAGAGTTGAACCTCTTATTATTTTATTAATAATTTTATTTCCCAGAGATTAACCTTTCTGAATCTAGCAATGTATTTGTTATCGCTAGTCACTGTCTCAAACCACTTAGTCAAAAATCCAAGTGTTTTTCTAAATCCTGCGTCATGGATAAGCTAGAATCCCAAAAGCCAAGATCGAAGTCAATTTCAAAACAGCAAGAGTGATCTAGTTTCCTACAAAGAACTCCTTTCATTTAATCTGTTTCTCTAAGAACATAGCAATGTCTTTAGCATCCTTAGTGGTATTCGTGAAATCTTTAGGATCATTCTCAATTGAAGAGAAGATAGGGATGACAGCCTTACTAAGAGTAGATAGAACAGTGACATAGTAGTCAAGCCATTGATCAATCAAAGAAGCCTCAATATCATTATTTCCATAGAGTCCTTTGCTAGATCCAACTCAAGCAAAATATCTTGAGATGGTGTTTGATTCAAATAGAACTAACTCCCTCTTGAGTTCTAAGTGATGGGAACTTTCCAGTGGGAATGAATTCCTTGTAGTTGTCAACATTCTTATCGACAAGCACTTGGATGTCCACATCAACTCCTGCTAAGTCAGCAGCCACGAGGTGAAAAAATATTCTTATTAAATAGAGTGGCTTCATTATTTAATAATTATAGCTACTAATCATTTAAGAGTAGAGAAGTTCCTATGGATTCTACTTCTACTCATGGCTGCTAGTCTGCCTTATAGTTATCCATTGATTTTAGCTACTAGGACAAATGAAGTGTTACGTAGCTTTATTTCACTGGTGTCAAGGGATCTATTAAGGGAGATATCTTTATTGTTGGTAGTCTTGTGAGGATTAATGATTTGTTTCTGGACATAGTCACAGAAGTCTAAGGTTTGATCTATGTTGGGGAGAGGAGTAGTGTCTCTTTGTTGGGATTTGATCATTTGGACTTTTAGATTGTTAACTTGTTGAATGCCATGACGAGATCTTTTCAATTGATTGTTGCGACTTAGTCAGTTAGAATGTAATTAATTCTCATTTTGGCGTATATTCCATACAATGATCTTAGTAGCTTAGTGACTATTATATTGTTCTAGTTTATCTTAAAGATCGTTTACATTGAGTTGATATACAATAAACACCTAAGTATTAGAATAAATAATAATTCATTTATGATTAGCCAATATTAATTTCATTTATCTTCCCCCGTATCTCCACATCCTACGAATAACATTTCATCGTACACCTCGCATTCTACCCAAACATTCCTTCATCTCCAATAGTCATCCCTTCACTCTATATCTCCAATGAAGGTCTCATCATACTCCTTCCCCCTGTCTAATTACACAACATATCTCTTTTCCTTCTCAAGTGTTTCTAATTCAATCTCTATTGATCTTTCAAGAACTCCTTCACTAACTTCTACTCTTTAATCTCTTCCATTCCTCTTTCATGATTAGAATACTTGCGACTAACTGATACATCTCCTGTCTTTATAATGTATAAATAAGGATTAAACACACCTTCTGTTTAGATGGTTTAGCTACGTTTAAACTTCTTTATTTTGGTTGATGTGGAGATCTTTTGAAGGTTGTTGAGAGATATCTTGTTAATGAGGGTTATTTAGGAAATGAAATCAACATTTCTTGTTGGTTTTATTTTTGTTTGGATATGGTATGGCGGAAATTAGGAAGGTCAATGTAAGCAAAGAGACAGAGGGTGACTGACATGCAAGTTGCTTGGAGAAGGATCTCTTTTAGGAATGAGATTAATCATATTGGTTAGCCAGCTCGAAGTATGACTAGTACTAATTCAGACTATATTTAATAAAAATTAAGTGATTTCTCATCTAGGTCTTTATTATCGACATATTAATGTGCCTTCGTCTAGGAAGTTAATTCGTTCAGACATTTGTACTTTTCAAGTTAGTTTATCCAGAAGAGATTTCTTCAAATTGTAATTTATAATAATTCAATCTAATATTATTGAAGGTGGAATCTCACTTTCCTTTAAGCAATTAACTCTTTGATCTTTTAATCAAGTATCCTTAACATTCATTATGTATTTATGGCTTTAAACAGTTGTAACCTCTTCCTGCATTGCTTTACCTTTTTATTAATTAGCTCTTTACGTTGAATAGTGATCCTAGCCACTTTATTCTAAATTCCAGCGTCTATTTACTTGATTATTCTTAAAATCTCCTCGATAATTGAAGCCGACGAAGAGGAAAATAACGACTATCGAGTTTTTTAATAAAGTCTTTAGCTGAATGTGATCCTTCCTCTTTTATTCTATTAAATGTCTCATTATCTTTCCTTTCTCATTGTATAAAATGCCTTTGTACATTTATTGATTGTCTTTTGAAATTATACTTCATCCGCACATTGCACACTATCTAGAACAGCAGCAAATTAAAACACCGAGCCATTGACATGGTCTTGACTAAGTATTTTGATAACGGAAGGTGCATCCTGCTTGATCTCATCTTCTTTCAAATCAGATACCCTATCCCCATCTTCATTCAGAGCCATGAGTTTCTTCAACCTCGGCATCATGGCCAAAGCCATCTCCAAACGCTTGTTGGAATATAGTCTTTGAGATTGAGATGTCTTCTCCGCTCACGCATAAAGGTTATTCAGCAAGCATAGTTTCCTTATTTATAATTAATACAATTGAACTGTGTCGATAAATTACTAAAATGAATAACAAACTATCTAAATTAGTAGTTATACCTTTCACTGGTGATGTAGTCTTTACCTAAGACACTCTATAATCATCAGTAGGAATAAGTTAACTATGTTTAATTTAAAAGACAATAAACACTGACAATGGATATAGAGAATAGATCTAATATAGACAAAATGTGTCTAAGTACCGATCACAATCTCTTAATTACAGTCGACATAGATGGCTATGCTCTAATAATTAATTTAATAAATTAAGTAAACTAAAGATATTCGAACCTCCTCCCCTAATAAAGTAATTCGGTCCTTCTTCTTCACAAATCAATGACCTGTTGATGATTGTCAACAGTGGTGTAGTTATTGATCATGATGGAGTCTTCATTAAATGAGAATTAAATGTTACAATCTACTTTTACTTATTCTTCTAAATCTTCTTCTCCATGAGCTTTTAAAGCATTCTACTCAGCCTCAACGAACCCAATTACTTACATATTAGTTTGTCTAAGTTTAAGAAATTAATATTAAGAATTTCCATTTCCATAGTTAAACCCTATATGTGTATCTTCAGTCGCTGCTAATTAACTTCTCATTTATCCTTGAACTTATAATATATAGTAAATACAACATTTCAACATCGATAATCCTTTCAACTTCCCCGCTGCTCTCAGGTACAACATTCAATCATTTAATTAAAAACTCAATTCTATCCCTTATTAATCTATCTTAAATACCCCAATCTCCACACTTAACCCATAATCAATATTAATTGATCATCAGACTCTCGCTTCTTTGTTACAGCTAGAACATACAACACTATTTAACTAATATCTCTTCATCGTGTTAATGATTTACTCCCATTGCATTGTCAGGTAATAGGAAACCTATTATTCATGTGGAATGGAGTATGAATAATGAAAGGATGTAGTTAATGGAGGAAGATGGGACTATAATGCTGGGAAGAATGGGGAGGAGAGGAGTGAAGAAAAGGGGAGAGGTTTAATTATCTTCTTATTCCCATGTCTATGTAGAATAACTACATGTTAACAGGAAAGGAATGTGTGATGGTAATTGGTCTGAGCAGAATTAAAGGAATAATTTATGAACTATATCAAATGTTAGTTCATCTCTCTTTTGTCGCGAATCTTTCCCTTTAACCTCCATAAGTGGCACCAGAGGCTAATCATGAGCAATGCAAAGACTTGCACAGTCAGAACCTCTATCTTACAGCCCAGTATTCAATGTACTCCGAGGATGGAAGCAACTAACTATTCAAATAAACCTCCAAAAGATACAAAGAGCCCTTACCCTTATCTCAGTCCCTCCATCATCCAGCACTTATTCTTGAAGATGCGATACAGAGATACCACTCTAAAAGACTTAGTACCCAAGTCTCTACTGATACGCAATCCACTCCGTTTAATCACATGCAGTCCCTTAGAATAACCAAGCATGGAATGGTTGAAATCTAGAGCACGAGGAAGTCAATTTACTCCCTTGTTCAAAATAGATTGAACATCCAGATTTGAAAGAAACTCAACAAGCAGTGTTCTTGAATTCCAGCTCCATCCAGGAGATAAAGAAAAACATTGAGCAAAACCTACACTTATTGAATCACCTGTAGTTCGATTCGATCAAGCCACTTCCTTTTACAGATGTCTCCATAAATAAACTGATGAGAACTTCTAAATAACCCTGAAATTAAGAAAGGATGATAAGTTTAATTAGTATCTAAAAAGCAAGAATCTCCCAAACAACACCACTATAGCCTAACTCCTAGTTTCCAGCAAGAATGAATAGAAGCACATGCCACCAGAGAACTATCACAACATATATTTTCTCATCCCATTCCTTAAGATCTTCAATCTGAAATCAAAATGCATACCAAGGTTAAACTGATTATTAACTGAACTAAAATTAGTCTAAGTAAAGGTTCATTTACTATCATTAACTTAGATGATCTATCAAGTATTCATTCATTCTAAGTATCTGAACATTAGATTAGAAGTGTATGTGTTATTATTAAATATGTTCATATCTAATAGATATGTTAAAGCTACTGTTTATGAAGAGACTGATATAGACTGTGATGTGCATGAGGGAGTGAAGATGAAGATAGGGAAGGAAGGGAGAAAGGCAATATGGGGGAAATGATTTGATTAAACGGGATAAGGAGCGATAGATATTAAGAAATGCATACATTCAATGTTAGAACAAGCTTAGGTTAAGATTAATGAGGCTTAGAAGGTAATAGATGAATAAGATAACCCTGCGAGTAATCATTCTTTAAGATTGATCATAAATTCAATTTATAAATTAATTAAAATACAGAATTATTTCAGTACCCTTCTTTGGTTAGATAAGCAGGATAAATTCTTTATTCTCCAATGGGCTCAGCTAGTCTTGTGCGTCCCGTATACCTTGACGTGTATGCCCCTTCAAATCAATATGCTCTAGCCCATGCATTAGTTAAGCAACATGCCATTTTCTATTTCTTTTCTTATGCTTGAAAGGCTAAACTCTACCCCAAGTCTATTGAACTTTCATACAATGACTAATTAGAGTCCGATTTAATGACTGTGAATTAATAAAATGAAGGCCTTGCTTACTCCATTGTCCAGTCACTAATTCTCCCAATGCTAACTACTAGTGTTCCAACAAGTCAGATGTTTAGCAACTATCAAGAAACTCACTTCTCTGGCCATGCTCAATCTGAACTTGGAGATATCATCCATGTTGAGCATCCCAAAGTTGGAAATAATAAAGCAGAATTTAAAATCCCTCTCCGCTCTATCTTTCCCTGATCATACAACTATGCTAACTCAGTCCAGTTTCAATTCCTTAGTCTGAGTACCCGACCAATCACTCTCCCCTCTATCAAGAAGGTCTGCCAGAGGTAACTCAGAGTGTAAACCAACATGCTCTGGCAGGGACTTAACCAAAACGACTGATATACAAAGTGTTTGAAGAGAAAGCAAGACAGGGGCCTCATTTGTTAATTCATCAGTCAATTTGTGTGGCTGCCATTTATTTTAATCAAGATCAAGTTGGCTGTCGCGTCCTTGTCGGGCCTTAACAAAACGTCTTCCTAGTATTGACTCACTCTAATTTCCAGTCTGAATCATTGTTTTTTCATACACAGGCAGAGTAAAAAGGAACATCACTTCTTTAGAATTAAATTAAGCAGTTAGACCTCTATCTTGTGGACACTTGCAAAGTCGTCCCATCTGCTGTTAATTACCATCTTTTAGATGGTAGGCATTGGATTCAGTTATCTTCACTCCATCTTGTTAGTGCCTCCCATATTAATTCTTAAAAAACCAAGCAGTGTTGGTTATCACAAAGCTTTTGAATTTGGGTAAGATTGTCTAGTACTCCATTTTATATCTGGAGTTCAGTGGTGCTTTTGCATCCTCGGATGAGCGAGCTGCTGGCACTGAGTCACCTTCTTCCCTTCGGGCAGGACAGTGCCAATCCTGGTTGAATCAATACAAGATCAAATGTATGAATCTGAGTCTTGAGCGCAACAGTACAATGTTCACAGTTATCTTTGCTTTCGTCACACACATATCCATCTTCCTCGTTACATTCTTGACTACATCTATAGCCATATCCATAAACATAACCATTGCATATCATTGCATATGCATACATATTCTATTTTGTGTTTAGATTGATCATTAGAAAGTTTTTGATCATCTGCATGAACTATTAAGAAAGAAGGAATCTTAAATAATAAAAGAATCATTTAATTATTCGACTATGTCGGATCAGACTTTTTCTGATTCAATTAGATTCTCTTTAGGTTGGAGCTGAAGTCAATAAGCGCTCTCTCAACTTTCACATACACTTGGTAGGCACTTCTCCCTTCATGCCAATCATGTTCATCATTGTCAAACCTTAGAGAAGGGCCTAAGTCACTGATGAGAACATGGGATATCAAGCAAGCAAGCCTCTGAGAACATAATTAAATATAGCCAGAAGAGAAAGCACCTGCATCCTTTCAATGTAATGAGCATTCTTTGAAGAAGTGTTCATATTTAGTATCTGAGAGCTTAAAGAACTGAATGGTAAGGGTATACTAATTGACACTTAGGATGCCAGGCATTAGTTATTACCTTGAAATCTTTACTTCATTGGAAAGTGTGCTTATCTAATGGCGTCTTTACTGACTAATGCCAGCTACTTGAGATGCTGCGATGGCTAAGTAAGGTAGGTGCATCAGTGGTGCTGATATTAGTTTAACCATGAGCCCATCACTCCAGCTCGTTGTAAGACATGAGCATTGGATTATTCAAAGCAGGTCTGCAATTTAAAAAAGCGTCAGGTTATTCTTTAATTAAAAATGTAAATAAGTATGTGATTATGCGGTTTCACGCGTCACATGACATTTAACAAGACAGAAGAATCTATACTACTTATTTCCTCGCCTTACAGTTGAGGTGCCTCAGATAGAGTCTGACAGAAGACTCACTTGTCAGATCTTCTCTGACCTATTCTCAAGTTCCCTGAAGAGATGGTTTGCTAATGATTATTTAAATGAAAAATTATGATGAATGAATAAAGCGTCAGGTAATATCGAACTCATCTAGAATGAAAACGGAATATTCTGGATGTTCAAAATATCTGTTGGCCATTCAAAAATTTGAACATCTTGAAAATTTAGAAGAAAACTAAGAGTGTTGCATGAAGAATATTCGAAAAGCCTTTCTTTAAATTCTGAAGGTAAGTTTCATTTTTTAAGCTCTCAGCACACTAAATTTAAAACAACCTAAAAGCTTTTAAAAGGGTTAGTTACATTTTAAGTTGATCATGTGATACACTATTCAGAAACTTCAAAGGTGCATGCATGGCAGCTGAGTGAAGATGCATATGAGCATCATTGATAAGAAAATTTTAAGTGCATCTCCCCAACAACACACTGCTCCAAGATGTAGCAAACGTACTAATCGGAGATTACTGCTCACTATGACTCAAGATCAAGCTACTTATTATAGATGAGACAAAGACATAGTGTGAAAGTCCCTGGAAACATTTATGGGACTTAGTGTTAACTTAGGAGTAGGAGATGACACTCCACTCCATACTTTTAATTAGTTTCATTCCACTGATGCTTGTAATTAAGTCGATTTTTAATTGATTTATTTTGGGTTCATTAAGATATTATCTTCGAAGGATAGTCTATTCAAGAAATATAGAAAGAGAGTTAAAGTTTTAAGTTTGAGTTCTTTTATTTCTTGTTTCAAAGAAATTCAAGAAACATTTCAACTCTCTCCTTAGAATAAGAATGTTTACAAAATTCTAATATACTTGACTAAGTTAAAGGTTGTTTGAAATTTAAGAAATAATATTTGAATTAGTCTTGATTTATCTATCACTAATGATCAATCCCATTAGCTTGTACAAAGTAAAATAAACAAGATAAGTTAGAATTTAATATAATTAAGTGTTTTGTATTGAACCGATTAATAGCCATAAGAGTTAAAGAGATTAGGGCTATCTATTGTAGACTGGGGCAAGTATATCTATTTCTCTCCAGTTGTAATTGTATTAAATATGAATTTTTCACTGATTTGTTCTTTTAGCTGCATTAGATTAGATCTGTTGATTTTGCGGGGGGATTGTCTCTTTCTCTTGTGTGATGTCGTTGTTCCCTTGTGCATTTACCATGTTATCTCTCATGTACTCTTCTCCGAAATCACTGTCTATTTCTATGGCATTAGACATGTCCCTCCCCAGTGGGTTCATATTTCTTGGACTCTTCGACTGTCAATGTTTCATCATCATCTGTGATATCAATGATGGGTGCCTCTTCTACTCTGTCTTCTTGTTGTGGGGGGGATTCTTAAAAGTCTATCTCCATCTAGTTGTCTTTGTCTTGATTCGAAACCTCAGAGGTGGCTGGAGGTCCATCCTGGATCATGTCCATTTGTTCTACTTTGGTATCTTAATTCAGCAGATGTTTGTTCTTTTCCACGTATGTGATCAAAGATTGTTCTTCTGGTTCATGGTTTTCTGGGAGATGAGGTATATAACTGTTGTCAATGCGTAGCTCCAGATGGGGTAGCTCTCCTAGTGATTTACTGGAGGAGTCCATCAGATTGTCTGCGATGTCAAGACGAAATTCAGAGTCTAGGTCAGATGTGGGAGTTTTAATTCTCTTCATTAATTGTTGCATCATCTTCTTGTTGGCCTTTTGTGAGCACAGCGATGAGGGTAAGTTAGCCATTCCCTTCTTGCTTCTTAACTCATTGCTGCCAAATTCAATCACTGGTCTCTTCTTTACCAGGCCTTTACCTTGGTTCCATTCTTTCGTATCCTGATCAAATGGGACTATTTCTTTCTTAACAATATCAAACCTTCCAATAATGTAGGCTGGGGCATTCTCAATGACGCTTTGGAACACCTTGATTCGGTCTGGGATTCTCTTGTCGTCTAATGATAGGAAGTCTTGCTCACTACCTTCAAATGTGCAGTGTTCCCCAAACTCAATCATTACGTTTCCTGAGTGATATGTGATTGAACCAATGTTGGCGTTTCCATATGTCTGTATGTACAGGTAGACTCCATTAATCCATCCCTTGATGTGTTTCACATAGTCTATGGCTGGTCTGATGATGTTGTACATTCTTCTCTGCTTTACATCTGTGTTCACTGAATGTTGATTGAAGACTGCCTAGTTTAGATCATGGTCCACATAGTGAGTTTTCTCTACTGTTCTGACTTTCAGGAACTTGAATATTCTAGGATTGACTCTTCTTTGTTGTACTCCTTTTTCAAAGGATGGTGGATGACCTTGTCTGAAGATCTTGTACATGTTTCCTAGGTTCTCCTCACAGGGTCCTCCATAATTGAAGTCAAGGATGAAGTCCAGGGTCTTGGCTATGTTCACGACTGTTGCCATTCTTCCTTTGCTCATTAGGCGGTTGATTCTGTTCCTGTCATGATCTTCTCTTCTGATAGTAAGAGTGAGGCTAATGCTTGGTTTGATATGGTATGCCATCCCTGCCAGCATCTGTAGTAGCATATCCCATATGTTTGTCTTGTGTTTTAGCTCCTCTCCCTTTCTTGTTGGGCAGTGGTTATCTCTGTATTTAGCAGTACAACTGAATATCTGTGTGACTTGTTCATGTGGGAGTTTGCTTGCCATTCTGACAGTGAGATATTGATATTATCTGTACTAGTCTAAGATCTCTGTCACTTGCCAATTTTGATGTCCAATGGCTGTATCCAGGAATTGCTCTTCTATTGTACTGACCTGTAGGATTGTGTTATCTGGGTTCATAACTAAATCTCTTGAGATGATGACTCTATCTGTTGTAGTGACAATAGTGCTTTCATAGATGACCACTTTCTTTCCAATCTCAGTGCTGCATTCTCTCAGAGTGTTCTCATCAAATCCTAGCAGTCCTCCTCCTAGTCTCTGTCCTATGATTGCAACTTGATTGTGCTGATCTAGTGTAAGTGTGTCATCGTCCTCTCTGTCACCGAACACTTGGTCTCCCATTTGTATGAGTGAGGATTTGATCTGGTCTACATCTTCAACTCCCAATCCATCTGTTTATTGAGTTATCAGATACTTTCTGATCTGTTCGTCCTCCCATGCACTCTTGGTCAGTCCCTTCTGAGTCTGTTTCTCTTTAGGAAAGAGGATCTCTCTCTTCTGCTGATGTCTGGTTTTCATTCTTTCTTTTTAATTATTATATTTATTTAGTTCAACTCTACTTGATTCCTATTGTTGGGATTCTATCTCTAGATATTCTCTTACCTTGCGTGCCTCTCTTATGAGTCTTCTACTTTAGTTTTCGTTAAGTGTGAATTTACTCAAACGTTTGCCAATCTACTTACATGGCATGCGTTCGTACATCTAACATTACTTGTGCCCTTGTATGGAGAAGTACAGCCCACAGCTACATTTACTCGGTTTTCCATCTATGTATATCCTAGGCATCGTGAGTTTCATAGCAAGCTTCCATTCTGCCATGTGTCTACTTACTATTTTGCTTTTAATTCTTCCAACCCTC
>JAGYYO010000030.1:0-19505 GCA_021441625.1 Diophrys sp. 3 WChen-2021
AAAATGGTTTGATCGAGACATTTCTCTAATGTGATAAAATTTAATAATCCATGATAAAGGCATTTATTAATCATTTACTCTTACCGAATATTTACTTCTCGATTACTTTCAAATGTGTTTATTAATGAATTCATCGATTCTTAATTTAAAATATATATCAGAAGATAAATGAAAACTAAATTAGTAATGACAGTGTGCTGTATACCTAAGACATGTCGGAATGCTCTCTTCAATTTTATAAGAAGATAAGAGCATGATCTGCTACATGCACATTCCGTACACCAACCCCGGAACATACATTCCCTTTGCGGAAAATTGGATCTCCAGGAGTTTATATAACCGGAGATCGACTAGCAGATCTATAAATCAGCGAAATGACTTACCTTATATAATTTAATCATCTTTATCACATTTAAATATTAAATAATCAAAGATGTCTATTTCCTCATGTCTATTATTAAATTAGGATTTTAATTGCCTAATTTCATCAAACAGATGATCCAACGTGGAATGCTCAGTGAATCTAAGCTAGTCGGACAAGACTACTAGAGGTACAAACACGTACTAAGGGAGTTACTTCTCCCTCACACTATCTCCTTAGGGTAGTAGAACTACACCCAACTCAGAGGAGTCCCACAAGGATCACTCATCTCCCCAGAGGCATTTAATGTCTTTCTGGAAGCACTCCTTACAAAGCCTAACATAATAACACCACAGAGATCTAGCACTACGCTTATGCAGATGATCTAGCCTCTTGCTCATCCAGCAAATTCCCTGCATAGACAACTACAGATCAACTGATCAATGGAGCTAAGAAATGGGCCATACACTTCAACACTAGAAAGTCAGGAAGAATAAAAAGTAGAGAAACAGACCCAAGAGGAAGAGCCAAACCTAAACCAGCCAAGGACTCCAAGATCAAATGGAATTCTACAAGATGGACAGTCCCTGCAGTCCAAGAATATGAATACCTTGGGACTACCATCAGAAGCACCCTCCAGACATCTATCACAGCAGCAGCTGACAAGCTCAGAAAGAAGAGATAAGGACTTAACAAGGTATCTCCCGGGAACATACAACTCAGACACCGGATGTTCCAATCATACCTGATGTCCAAACTTAGATTCTATGCTGAACCACTGATTATTACATAGATTTGGCAAAATTAGGGAATACACCACTCAACCCTAAGATCGGTCACAGCTAGTATCAAAGACTTCTGGCACCTACCCAGCATACTCCCACATAGAGATATCATCTAGATACCCTCTATCAGAGTCTTCTTCTACAAGATGCTCTTAAGAGCTCAAGACATCTGCCCTCTAATAAAGAGAGATAAGAATTCTGATCTGAGACCTCAGATCAGAAAAGTGATAGCCGAACTGACTAAGGAATCACCTATTATTAAAGGTCGGGATTCATCAGAAAAACAAAAGGATGCTGAAGAAAATGAATCGATCATATGGGAAGCAGAAGAGCTCATAGCAAACAACATACCCATCACCATACAGATCAAAGACTTCTTACTTCACCCCTTAGACTGGACCTACGAATAGACAGAAGAATATAACTTCTAAACTCTTAGAAACAGGACATGTAAATGTGGAAGACACAAAAACACCATTGTTAAATACATTTAAGAACATGACCTGCCTTTAGTCAGAGACTTGTACAGAGCATACAGAACAATGATAGAACACACACATGCTCTCAAGAAGGACGAAGAGATGCAACCGCTACAATTCCAAAGACAGGTAAAAACAGCCTTACAAGATCTGAGACAAAGAACCCACTGGACTACAACCAAGTGGAGACTGTGGAGACTAGAGGAGTGACACTGAGCTAGGCGAGTCAAAATACTCTACTGAGGGATGGCCTCAGTAAAAGCCTTAATATTTAATTTAATTTAATTTCCTCATGTCTGGTGATTTGTTTCTAGCAGCAGAGGTTTTCCTTTTTGTCTGTCAAGTTATCCCTTTTCCACTTGAAGGTGTTACCCTCTAGGTAATAACTTTAATTCTCAAACCTCTACTTCTTAGCAGAGAAGTTTTCTTTTATTGTAAGGCATGCACAGGATTTAAATTCCTCATTAGTGAGCTAAGTATGTCATTAATGATTGATAGATTGATCATGACACTGAGGTACCTATTCTTACCCTGGAGGTTAAATATCGAGAATGATAATCCTCCTTTATAATAAAAGAGAATTTGACTTTCAGATAGAACTCGAAAGATCACTATTACGAATATAAATTAAATCGATGATACTAATTAAATTGAATTAAGAATTAACTAGACTAAGAAGTCTCCATAAACTCTTCAAAGACTAGTACCTATTCGGTTAAATACACACCAGCCGGACATAAGAATTTTCTCTTGGTTATGCTAAGTAAATTAAAAAATTCCCTTAGCAAATGTATGAGTAAAACAGAAGTACACCTAAAAGACTCTTTGACAATTACGACATGAAGAAAAAGAAGAGAAGAACTGGAGCGTTGAGAGCATCTGTAATGTTGATTCCACTTTACTAAAATCATTCCAATTCAATCGTTATCTCTCTATAAAACATGTTTATGAGTAAGTAGGTATCAACCTTCCCGTTCAATTTTAAACTGATTATTAATTCAAGAATCAAGATATACTAGAGGGGGCAAAAATAGAGAAGGTAGAGTATTCTGTAGTTAAGGTAGATCTCATAAGGTTGGAAGGGTGCAGTAGGCTTGCTGCTTAATAGATGAAGTTTATGATTAAGATCTCAGGGATATTTGAAAGGTTTAAGACATATGAGAATACGTTGTTCTCTTCCATATGAATGTATTCAATGGTATTAGTACAAGTAATGCCATTTACATAAAACAGAATAGATTAGTAATTGCTTAATCAAATTTATTGAATTGAACTGTTAATAGGATTAATGAACATGAGAAGAAACATAGGCAAGCAAGATTTCACGAATGCTTTAATGATTGCTTAATCATTTTCAAATCAAACTAACTTATCTAGTTCCCCATTATTAGCAGATACTCTACTAATACAATTAATAACACTATAGCTACCCATAGTAAGAGCTTCCTTGATGAATTAAATATTAAGTAAGCAGTCTTTACTCCTTAATTTAAATGTAATTCATTCAAGAGTTAAAATCGTTCAGGGTCTCCACAATCATTTTCCCTATTTAGGAAACACTTATTGTCATCCAGCATTTACTCCTTTCTCACTCCGATTCCCTTGAATCGCCAATTAGTATTCATAATTGGGGCATACAGGTTATTGAGGATAGAGAAGGAGACGAATTTACCAACTAGAGTTGAATAATAACTCAATGATGGGACAGCTTAGTTAGTTGTTCAATAATTTAATCATTAAAGTGATCAAGACTAAAGTTATTCGTGTCGATAGACAATTCAAAACATATGGATGACTTCCTGTTCTCCATTAAAAACGGCAATGTACTAAATAAACTCTGGGAAACTAAGAATTAATAAGAAGCTAGTAACATGAAGTCATGCTACATTTACAGAGTATTCTTTGATATCCAAGATGCAGAGACAGCACTGAGAAAAAAATAGATAGAGACATTAATAGCCATACTTAATTTCATTTCCCACATTGATGATTATCCACTACCTCCAGCAACCTTATATGTTCTGTTATTATTAAGACAACAAAATAAAAGAGTGTGTAAGCAGCGACTTGTCTCAATGGATTGGTATTGACATCATACATTATTGATGGGTGTATCATCCTATTATCTAATCCCTTTCCATAAAGTTCTTAATACATACTGACACTAAGAGTGAAGTTTATTGCATATCATTATTTCTATTCATTATGGGGACTAAGGAATAACTTTGTTTTGTAATTCCATCGAATTGAGTAATAACATGGCTCTAATACATCATATGTAAGGTCTTTACTTGTGTCTTCATTAATACTCAATAAGTTACAAACTGGTCCTACTGAGTCATAGCCAGTGTCAGGTGTTTCTGAAGTAACTCCTTCACATTCATATTTATGTTCTATTTCACATGGACAAGAGCATCCATTTCTATCTATATTATTACCATCATCACATTAAAACATTTAATAGTCTAATACATTACATTAATCTCGTTACAATCCTCTTCTTCAAATAGCTATTCCACTGTGTCTCAATAGCAATCATCATTCAAATAAGGTGCTGTTTGCAATTTGTATTTCTCACTTATAACTTGAATCTATTCTTAAAGATAAAGGCATTTAATTTATGTGTAAATGGCGGTATTTCGCTTTTCACATGGCCTTCAATACAAGAATCTCACTGAATGCCAGTAGCATGCAACTACTAACTTACTTCTTACTACCCATTTCACCTGAAATGCAAAAACCCCTTGTCGCATCAAGGTCGAGGAGTCGATTAAGTGCTTCAATCATTGGAGGAAACCACGGCCACGGAATCTACTCATTGTTCACTTTGAGAATTCGATAGAGTTGGCAACTCTTGATCTAAATCAGTACCTTAACTTTAGCTTAAAACAAAGCAAATAGAGTGAATTTCAGATTGTGTACAGATTGACTCTGACGAATATTTTCGTTGTAAGCAGATTACAATTTCGACCGCTCTCTGACCGATCTTCTTTGAATATGTGTTATTGGTACTAAGATTATCAAGAAGGACAGAATTCTTAGCAAGAAATGCACTAGATTAACAAAGAAACCATAAAGAATCGAGAAGACTTGCTATTAATCTGACTATGGATGACATTGTTCTTTAATAAGTTTTCCAGATGATTAACGTCACAGATTAACTCCGAACCTATAGTATGTGATACTGATTTATATCTGATCTGATCTGAACTTGAATCTTCCTCCTCATGAGTGAGAGATTAGGAATCTTTAGAGACAGGCTCTAAACTCTACATTGTGTATTCGTCAGCAAAGCTTACTAAGGATTTGATTCCCTATTTTCCATAATGTGCTTGGCTTGAAGGTTGAATTGGTGAAACAGTGGATTCAATCCCAGGAGTTGTGTCTATGCATGATATACATTCGCTGAATATTTTCATTTAATACTTATTATTCACATTTATTACAAAGGCAAAGGGACTCTATAGATGTAAGATAGGATAAGTCCCATAAATTACAGTTTCATAGTATTTATTAGATTGATATAAAAGAGAAACAAAGGAACTATGGGTGTAGGTTTTATCTGGAGTCTAGATTTATTTGAATGAATAGGAAGACTTGTCCTTCAGTGGAACCTTCTCTTCCTGGATCTAGAGGAGAAGGTTTTTGAGCTTGAGGTATGCGGCCAGTTTCTACACGATCTTATTTTTTCATTTCTTGCTTGTAACTGAACCAGCTCATCTCAACCACCCACAAACCCTATTATTTTTAAAATATATTAATAGTCCCACTGCCAGTAGTGTGGTAGTATTAGGTGCTGTAGGTAAAGTTCAAGGAGTGAGAACTACCTACAGTAAAGACGGCATATTTAAAATAAATGGAGCTGCACCCCATGACCATTTCTCTCCTGCCACTAGAGTCTCCTCAACTCTAGGTAACCCATCAGGTTCATTTGAGAGTGGCGGAGGACCACAGGCAAGCAGTGGTGACAACAAAACCTACTAAAGAGCCAATAAAAAGAGTCAAACCAACTTTAATTTAATAATTAAATGAATACTGACCTCAAGAACATGAAGAAGAAGGAGAAATATATTAATTTAATAGATGGATTGATTAATATGGAGAATTGAGAATATGAATTATTGAGTTATCCACTCTTAGATTAGTTTAAAGAACTTTGTCACTGTAGGCCTTAAAGTTAAAGATGTAATATACCATACTAAGGTCGAATCTAAAGCTGCCCTTTTGCTTTATAAGCCTAAAGTATATGTAGTTCTCATTCCGGATGTCATACTGACTTTCTCTATTTGCAGGGTAGTCTATGTAGAATTAAGAAACTTTGAAATTAAATCCTCATTCATCTCTCGTACTAAAGCTTTTAGGATACTCTTGAAAGGATTCTGTACAGGTCAGAATAAACCTATACGTATATATATGACGATTGCCACAGCTGTAAATAAAATAGATAAAGGTCTTATTTGGATTATCATCATATGGTTTTGACTAAGACATATGTCTTAAAAGTTTTAAAGAGTGTTTGTTAAGATCCTGAAGACCAGAATCGAGGTAACCTTAGGATGTTAAATTCAATTATGGAAAGAAAGAGGAAAAATCAAAAACTTAAATTAGTTAATTTTTCAGATATCAACTAAGTCCAAGATTAATACTTGAGGTTCTAAACTCAAGGTTTGCAAGTGATTCATTACAATTAATATTGCTAAATCAATTTTAATGAATGGGATTCCATCCTTGTTCATAACTAGTAATCCTCATATCTTCTTAGTATTGTTAACTAGATAACCAGTCAAGAGAGGTTGGTCCTGAGCACGCCTTACAGTCACTTGAACATTCAAATATGTTTCATACACACTTACATTTACATTAGAGATAATCCATGTCCCCGATAGTACCCTTTAAGACTTGGCATATTGATCATCATACCTGAAGTTACTATCTTAACATTGAATGTTGTCATTCTCATTGTAATTTGTGCAACTCTTACACAATGACATTAACTTGCATGAGTATTTCAATTTACCTTAACAAGTGTAGATTGTCTTTCTTGAACCTATTAGGACAGTATGTTCTAAATAATTTAGATATCAAATAAAATCCAGGTTATCACATTGATCAGTCTTCATGCCCATCATTAGTATATAATTACTATACATGTAGACTGTACCTCCATAACCTCATCCACCTATGGCTGGGCTTAAGCCTCCTCTTAGAAAGACTGAAAGTCATGAACTATTTTCAAAAACAATTATAAGTACTTAGGAGTTTTAAATGTATAATCTACATATGAAAAGATGTTCTCTTGTGATCCATGGAGCAACAATCAAGTTAATCCCTCTAGTGTTTATTTCATCGAGTCTAATCCTGATAAAATAGATATTATCTCCATCTCGACTGAGAAGTACTAACTAAAATATTCGGAAAGGGAGAAGTACATACCCTACTACATTGATCTTATGATTATATTTATTAAGGAGAGAAGTTATTATCAATAGTCTATTGGAGTTCAGGGAAACAACCCCTTATAAGAAGTGAGAGTTAAGTAATTCTTATCCTTTGAACTTCTACGAACAGTTAGAGAGAATTTTATTCATGTGTTATCATATGACAAGAGGGAAGAGAGTCACTTAGGACAATCTTGAATTCAGGATTACAATAATTGAATCTTTGTTTATTAATCGTTATTATATTATGGAGATCTAATATTAAACTGATCCAACATCAAATGATTGATCACCTTAAATTGAAGTTTTATGCCAGTATTCTATTAGTTTTTTAGCCTCAAATCCTGCACTGATTCTCTATCATTCCTGTCTTTACGATTCTTATATTGACTCTTTATAAATGTATCTCCTTTCGGGTGATTTCTTTAGTTAAATTCTTTTGTAATTTCTTAGAGTTTGAGTTCATTTCTCCTCTGAGAAAGTTCTATTATAAAATCAAACAGTTCCTCTCTATTTAATTTCCTTAAATCTTGGGGAATAAATCCTGAGTTCTATTTATTTATCCTTATTTTATCCACTTGAATTTATCAGGCAAGGGATATCCATGGTTGTATTGAAATTAATTAATCCTTACCTCATTCCTTCTGAAAATTCTCCCAACTTAGATATTCTAGATTTGCCTTTCTAGATTATTGTAATCTTATCTCGTAGTAAAATAATATCCAGATACTAACATAGTTCGATATACTACTTTACGGAAATCGTATATAAACTAATTAAAGGTACTACTTAGACTATCTTGCAGATAAAAGTTCCTTTAGTCTAAATCTATAGTTCTTACATCGGGATTGGAATTCTGAAGAGTGGAGATTTGCCTTTTAATAATCCTGATCTGGTTGCCAGTGCACATTTCCACCCTCTCAACCTTGTTCTGGTAAGGCTTGTGCAGGTCAACAGGGATAGGAAAGAGGCTCAAGGATGAGGTGAAGATAAAGGTAAATGCTTAAAAGATAGTAATAGGAAGAGATTATACATCTTTATTTAGTTTAATGAAATAAGAAGTCATTACCACTAGCCTACGACTAGGTTTACGATTGTTGAGGAAAGGAAGAACATAGTTCCACTCTCTGAATGAGACATGAGAATGATGATCATATTTCTTAATGGGTATTTAATAATCCAAAAGGATTTAGTTAGAGAAGTAAAGAGTCCGTGAATGTAAATGATTAATGAATGCCTTTAACAGAGATTAATGATTTTGATAAATTAGAGAAATGTCTTCTTCAGATCAGTTTGATCAAAATTTGTCTCGATCAAACTCTTTTCGCTAAGTTTGAGGGATCAGAATTAATAAAGCTATCTTTCCTTGGAGACCCAGTATAAATTTGATGATTCTCCCAAGAGTAGGCCCTCAAGCAAGAAAAAGTAAGCGATTCCTCAACCAGTAGTAAGTTCTGTCCTGCTCGTACATTTAGAAAGCTGATGCAGAAGTCAGGAAAGAACATTAAAGACTTCGGAGAGCAGAAGATTGCATTGATGATTTCGGGAGAAGATTATCATTTGGGGAGATTGCTTCTTCTGAATTGTTAGCATAAAGTCTGACGAACCTTCTAGGAGGGTCCAGATCGAACTCTGATGAGCGGACTCTGATGACTTGCTTCTGCTGAACCAACAGATTTAGCTCAAACAAGACCACAAAAGACCAGGAGCAGGAACGGAGAAGCTGAGCAGCATCAAGCAGAGTCGACCAACTAGAAATTCTGTTTTAATTAATTTAAACTTCATTAACAACAGATGAAATTTCCTGAAGAAAATTCATTTAAGAGTTTTAAACTTTCTTTAAATCAGAGTCCAACTTCTAGTTGGGCGCATCGGATTGGTCTTGGTATGCTTCGTCTGCCATGTTCCTTGCCTTCTCTGGTCTTGATGGAGCCTTTCCTCCCTGATCAGAGGAACCAGGAGAAGAGAGTCCTAAGATCAAAGTGGAGTCTGACCACTTAAAAAAGTTCATTGAAGTTCTCTCCGAGGTACTGCCTCTTATTTTCCATGTTAGGAGCAGTGAAACACTTACATCGGTAGGAAGAAGCCATTACTTTTAAGAGTCTTTGAAGCCAGATCTGAGGAGATGCTTGATTTTCGAACAGGAGCTCAGAGGGAAACATGGTTTGATTAATTTTGATGCTTTAAACTGAAGCTTAAGAGTTTGATTGAGACAAATTCTGATCAAATGGTTTGATCGAGACATTTCTCTAATTTGATGAAAATCATTAATCCGTGATAAAGGCATTTATTAATCATTTAGTTTCACGGACTCTTTACTTTTCTATCATCTATAAGCAGTAACTAGATAAGCACAGCTGTAAATTCTGGATTGACAAACTCATCTCCAAACTTTGAGAGTTCATAATAAGAAAGACAACATCCTTCAAACTCTTCATCTTGATCTTTAAAGAACTTTTAGCCAAGTTTCTTCTTTTCATTCTTAGAAGAATTAATTGGTTCCCTAGTTGATCCTTGTTAAGAAGTGTCTCCTATAATAGAGCCCTAACGCAGCTCATGGATCAACAAGGGACATTCCCTTGATGTGGTGAATGATAAAACAGACTTGGCTATTAGAGTCTTTAATAAAAATTGCTAAGTCAATTTTAAAAAGATAGAATTGGGAAGTAGTGTATTTTTTATATCCAGTTGATGTTTCCTTGTGTTTGCGATTTGGTGAGTAAATAAGTTTTTCGTTTTAGTGATCCTTGACCCTATCTTTATGCCCCTGTTATAGTCTCCTAGTACTTTTCTTTGGAGAGTATTTCTATGAGTTTCATTGATACTTTGTTTGACTAATTATGATATGAATTCATAACTGTGATTTTATACCATAAGTTTTTTTCCATTCAACTTCTATCGAGTTTTATTTAACTACTTAGCCTCTATATGATTAGGATAGTAATTCCTCAACTTCTTTACCTTCCTTAAACATGCAGAGTGCACCCTCGGGATATTTGATTTATTGTCTCCCCATCCTTATTTAAAAGCTCTTATTATGGTTAGTATCCCTCCTCCTAAACAGTGCTGCGACTAAGCCACTGCTTGGGCACTTACCCCAAAAAGTAAGTGCTCAAGCAGTGTGGAACCTGCCCTGCCTTGGGGCGGCTCGCTAGGCAGGTTGGGCTTCCCCTAAGAGTAAGACAGGTGCTCCGACTCTTAAGGGAGTCCTTGGCATTCCTGCTAACGTCTCGCAATAAGACGGGCCGAGTTGCATTCCATTGTAACTAATTTAATAAATTCTTAAAGCTAGCCATTAAATAAGTCCCCTTACTTTATTTCACAAATCAGAATCCTTTGTTTGTGTATCCTTTACTTTCCCTTTCTTTTTAATAAATGTAAGTTGATATCCATCTATTTCATTCCTTGCCCTTCATAGTTCTCTTTTCAATTAGTCAATGGTGACTTCCGCTTCTGTCCCTCTTCTTTCCATGATGATGACTTTGAGTTTGGAATGATTACGTTAGTTCAAGATCTTCATGAGTCAGCTTCTTCCTAAGATCTGAAAGGGTCTCTCTACTTTTAGTTTTTGTTTCTTCTCTGTTCTATCTTTTTATTATCTGCTCTGAGCTGTGAAGGCTTTCTGTTATAACTCCCCATCTATAGCTATAAATGTCTTAATTGAATCTTGAATCAATAATCCTTTAGCACTCTTTCTCTTCTAATTAATTTATTCAATTTACATTAAGTTCTCTGGCTTGTATCTTTACTCAGATAATTCATTGAGACCGTTTCAGTAGTATCTTGGGAAGCTCCATCCATCTTTTCTAATCGTTGTTCAACTGAATCTAAGTTATTGTTTAACTTTGCTATCATAATCAGAACCAAACTCTATTCACTTACAGATATTTCTCCTGCAGAGTAATTTTAGCTCCCATTATCGTCTTACCCTATTGCAGGAGCTTTGGGAATATGCTCTAAATACTCTCTTCTGAATAATCATGGTAGTTGCGTTCTATTAATTTCTTGATATGTCAAACATTCGTTACAACCTCTAGGAGGATGTCCGGGACCTACTTTTGGCTAGCAATAGTCTAAGTGAAGATGGATATTAATTCATTGATAATTACTATAGTCTCATTGATGGTCGAGCAGCAATAAATGACATTGATGCATTTGCTGTCAAATCTCTCCGATAATGCTAAATTGAAGTACAATAGCTAATTGGGAAGTGCTAACTGTTCAATGCGTCCATCAACCTGGGGACGGAACTCTTTATCTGTACTTACTTTAAAAATGAATGCATTAACGAACATACATTTAATGATGCACTGGTTGATTAAGTTTTATGGGTTGCATGACCAATCTCAAGTTTGTTTTAAAAGGCTCTATTCTCTCCCGTTTGTCTTTGTTTGTGTCTCAGACTTATATGCTTCATTCAAAGCCAAGGTGTGGTTGAAGCAAAGGGGGCTTCAGCTTTGTAATACATGGAACTTATGTCAAGAAGTTATTACTTGGTCTCAGCATCAAGTATCTAAGGTTTTACACTCACCGGTTCTCTAATATCTTCAAAGAGATAATGTGGTTAATATGAAGGAGGTTATTTGCCAATTTGCACTTTAGCGGATTTCTGAATTTCAAATGAAAATTACCCATCTTCTTGGGCTGTATAGTTTACTTACTCACAAATCATTTATTCATTGAGATTGACCTTAATGTCTGCGAAAAGCACCCGGAGGGAATCCGGGACTACCCAGGATTCTTTCCATAAATTCAAAACAAGTGGTAATATCAGTTAGGTTATCAAAAGGTAGCGCCCATTCTTCTTTCGCCGTTAACTTCTCTGCCAATTTAATTCTCTCTTGTTTGTAATCTGTAATCTGTAATCAATCAGTAGTAAACCTGCTCTCACATTGCAGTGTTTGAATAAGAGGGGGATTCTTAAATTAACTTAATTGCTTCTTAACTTCAAGAGATTCTCCAAGTTTGAACAATTCAACAATGGGTAAATATCTTGACTAAATCCTTGTTTCTAATGATGAAGTCTATTGGTCATTTATCAGACTGGCTCTTACCCCTGACAAACAAATGGAATTGAGTTATGTGGGAACTTATGCACCTACTCCTCATACTTAACATATGAATGGAATGGCGCTGACACTTGAGTAACATGGAAGCGAGAGTTAAATCATACTTTGCTCTAAGCGTATGTTCAATCAAACCATAAATCCTAAGACTGACAATCTTGTCTTAGCTGGTAACGCATACGTGACAATGAATCTACTAATTTGACATCTTCATTATCTCTCTGAATTATCCCTTGACATATTTAATAAAAGAATCCCTCTCTTGTTTTCATATTGCTTTAATAGGAAGATTGGCCTTGCGTCAAAGAAGTGCTCATCTCTTTGCTATCTTTACCATGCTGATTCATATTTTTAAATAAATCACTTGTTTATTAAATTAAAGAATTTGATGTCTTTCTTTTACGGGTTTAGACAACATTTAAATTTATAATTGACACTCATTAAAGGATGGATGCCTTATCCACTATATTCTGGTAAAAATGGGCTCCATCCCTTCGTTGTTAATCTCCAAGTGCCTTTACATTTTCATAACAATAGCTTTCCTTTGACTGGAAAGTTACAGAATTAGAAAATGCAGATAATTTATCGAATCCGGTCTTCTGATCTCGCTATTAATCTCTCTCAGATTCTTTTCTTAAACTGTCACATCAGGTTTAAATGATGACTCGTGAGGCTGTGTTTTGATCCATCTCTGCATTTTGATTATTGATATTTTATCTGCATCCTATATTTGATAAAGGTAGCTATCCCTCTTCACTTCCTAGTGCTTACACCTTCACGTAATTCATAATAGCCTCAATAGGATAGTAGCTCCCTGAATGCAGTAATTTTAATTGCTACTGCTTTTCTCTACTATTATTCTTCTTATTTCTTGAAATGAGCGAATGTATCATAGTAAATTCAAATTTAATACTTTCTGACTGACTCGTTATATATTTAATTTAATCATATTTCGAGGATTTATTTGGGATATTTATAGCTGAAAAGCTTTGCATTATTCATCTATTGTTATTTCACTCATCTCTCTTAATTCCCATATGAAAATTAATAAAGCATTCTTAGAAACTGAAAATTTGATAACTCGTAAAGGGAGTGTAAGCATTACTTGAGAAAGCATCTTGTCTGCTAAATTTTCTCGATTATTAACTCAATCCTTTCAGAGCCTAGATGTCCAAACTACTGTGCTTGCCATCTAATTTCTTATCCCATAACATTGCTTGTTGCTAAGTCTCAAGAGCACTCAAATTAAATTCTACGCCTCCTATACCAAATTAGAAAAGTAATCCCCTCTGGCAGATAATAAACAGTGCTTATAATGACATTTCAAACAAAACACTAGCTTTGATGAATCTGTATTTCAGTATCTTTAAGGCACAGAGAATACACACAGATACTGTCTTCACTCCAGAAACTATTCGAGAAAGTAAGCCTTAAATAAAAGAGGTTCTATTTGATGAAACTCACAGAAAAACAGAAGGGAGAGCTCTCTCGAATTAGAACACAACTTATAAAATATAAGACCTTAATTCATAAGGGAGAGAGTCTTCTATTTTTTGAGGAGAAGAAAGGGGAATAATCAACCCTCGAGAGACATTTGACATTGGATTGAAATGTTGAATAGACTTGTTCTGAAGATTTCACATCAAGGTCAAGCGATTACTATTGACAAGGGATAAAGAACTCTGCTCCAGCAAAAAAAGATAGAATGAGAAATATTGTCCTTCAACTTTTAAGTTGTTGCTAAATACATACGTTCAATCGTTCGTCAATTTATTAATTGTTGGAGTGAGCTAGCGTGGAGTTAAGAACAGATGTCCACTACTGAATCATCGTTGATTATGGGACATCTCAATATATTTCTCTTGGATCGAACCCTAATGTTGCCAATATGAATTATGCAATAACGATTCTTTCCATAATGAGTAGCTCCGAAAAAATTCAGGAGTTGTTAATAAGAAATGACCAGACATGAAATCCCTCATCCTGGCAGAGCAAACCAGGGCAAGACCTAACAAAAACTTCCCAAGTTCCCCTTCTGCCATCCACCCCACTCTCAAGGCTCGTAGGAGGTAACTCTCCTAGAATGATTGCAATTGATTGATTATATTAAATAGCAGCCATACAATACGACTGATAAATTAACAAATGAGGCTCCTGTCTCGCTTTCACTTCAAACAGTTGCATATCAGTCGTTTTGGTAAAGCTACTGTCAGAACTTGTAGGTTTACACTCTTCTTTACCTCAGGCAGAACATCTTAATAGAGTAGAGAGTGCCTGATCGGGCACTCGACTCAAAGCTAAGGAATTAAACCTGGACTGAGTTAGCAATATTGTTTGAACTGGGAAATATAGAATGGACAGTGATTTTTAATTCTATAATATCACTTCCAACTTTGGGATACTCAACGTGGATGACATCTCTAAGTTCAGATTGAGCATACTCAGTGACACCAATGGTTGCAATCTTTGAATCTGTGTAAAACTCAACCCAATTGTTATCCTTAGTGAATTTCTTGATGGTTGCTAAACATCTGACTTGTTGGAACACTAGTTAGCATTGGAAGAATGATTGTCAGGAAAATGGAGTAAGCAAGGCCTACATTAGAAGGATTGCAATCGAGCCAACTATAATTCCTCTATAATTATAGTCGAATACAAAAGTAGAGTGAAGAGGTGTCGTACTGCTAGGTCCATTATGAAGATTTTGAGATTCCTCTTGATTCTCTTCAATAAGTCTTGAGAGAAAGTGTAGAGAAGGGTTGTAGGCTTAGAATTAGAAGAAAAAGGTAGAAATGAATCAGGTGAGTGATAGAGTTCTTAAGCCCCTAAAGGTTTCCGTTTATGTTTAGAGGAGTATTAGGATGCATGTTATGAAGGGATGAGACGAAAGTTCTTATTAAAATGAGATGATTCTCCCATTCGCTAAATCCATACAGAGACTTTAAATATGAATGGAAATCTAAGTGCTTTATCTCTAATGATTAAAGTACATTAATATCATTAGAGAATGTCTAAACTGAATTATTAACTAACCACCCCTCATGATTATCCCTTAACTCCCTTGATCCAATAGAAGCATTTCCCTCCAATACAACTCCTCCTCCTTCCCATCCCTCTCATAAATAATTAAACAGACACTCTCAACAATGAAACACACTCTCCATCTCCCATCACCTTTGACATCTACGTTAAAGAGAATACATATCCCCTAGTCGTTAACCCTCTATCTCCATTCATAGATAAGGTAATAGTAGATACAGAGTATGATCTATCTTGTGTATTGATGGAGACACACTTATATAACAGATAGAAAGAGTAATAACAGGGAAAGCAATGAGGAATG
Organism: Diophrys sp. 3 WChen-2021; assembly: GCA_021441625.1. Taxonomy (NCBI): domain Eukaryota; phylum Ciliophora; class Spirotrichea; order Euplotida; family Uronychiidae; genus Diophrys; species Diophrys sp. 3 WChen-2021. Next base: position 15,473 of record JAGYYO010000030.1, read on the forward strand.
TAATGATAGAGGGAGAAGATGTTACTATAGTAATGATACTAGGGTCATAGGAGAAAGTAATATGGAGAGAGGGAAGAGGAAGTCAAAGGAAGGTTATCTTTACTTCTCTGATCCAGATGATGCTGATCTCCCTGTATATGTAGATGCAGGAGAAGGAAATACATGTCCATCTTTTCTATGTCCCATCACAGTATTCATGCATTCATCAGATCCAATCCTCCATACCCCCTACTCCTCCATCTCTCCCTTAATAACTGTCTCTATCATAGATAATCCATGTATAAGATACTTCTTCTTCTTCTTCCATTTCTCTCCCTCTCACCTATCCAGATAGTAGTGTATCCATATCAGATAGCCAATGTCACTAATGTCATTCATCATGTAATTTAAGCTATGGAATAGGAGATGATGAGTGTACTAAGTGTGCTTATGGATACTATTAATATGGAAATACATGTTTAGAAGAGTGTCCTGATGATGGGTATTATGAGAGGGATAGAGAGTGGATCTAGTGGGCAGATGAGTGTCTGTTGTGGTATGGGCGAGATACGAGGGAATGAATGTGGTAGTAATTATGGAGGAGAACGGTCTGGTCATTAATGGATGATAAGTGTGGAGATGGAGAGATAATGTGAGAGATAAAGGGAGATTAATGTGATCTACTATGATTCAAGGAGTGGGAGTGGTTTCTTAGTTACTTATTATCATATTTAGTAATGTAATGAAGGATGTAGACATTCTATAGGAGAAGAGAGTCTCTCATGATGGTAATCTTAGTAATAATGATGGATGGGACACTGATAGTATGGATAATACTACATGGACTGAATATATTCATCCTATATTTAAAATGGGATCAGTTGATAGTCTAATTCATCTCTTTAAAGAGAATGATATCTCTACTATGACTTAATCATCTTAGTTGTAGTCTTTGTATACCATATTATAAAACATTTAATCTATGTGATCGAGATAATAAAACATAGAATAAGATATAAGTGTAAATGCGAGGATACATGAATCAGCTGATGCACCTCTTTCTGAATATGTATTCATTAGGACAACAGAGTCATCTACTATTAGTGAATCTACTTCTACTACTAGATCATCTCATTCTCATGATATAAACCATCATCTAATCTACTCTAGTTTGAATTACTATATATTTCAAGTTTCAATCAGTGTCTCGTAATCAAACTTACCTAATTAGGATGCTCTTTCATCTACCTTCGCTTCATTGTACGCATCTAACTTTCTTAGATATTCCTTAGGATAGTTCATGATTCCTCCCACTATTTAGCTAATTCGTAGAGATCTAAACTTTACTTTAAAATCAGTGCAGCCTTCATGAACCTTAGTATTGTACTGTATCCTATGAGAAGCATCAATAAATCTAGTGATCTACGAATAAACATTAGGAGTACCAAACATATCCACATTTAAATTAAAAGAGATATCAATATCAGGTTCCTTCGAATTAATTTCTATCTTCTCTGTTCAATTGAAATTAAAACAAAGATATACTGTGTTTACATCCATCTATAATCAGTAGAATGTCTGATTTCAAATTATTAAATCGCTTATCTATATATTTCAGACACTAGCAATTTAGTAAGTACATCTTAACATATATGAAAGTAATTAGTAAGTGGAAACATAAGAGTGTTAGAATCCTTATAAGTCTGAACAGACTACCATTAATCAAATAATTAAACTCATTCATATTTAAAGATCTATAGCTATTTAGATACATGATGATCATGATGAATGTGATTACTTAATATGAATCTGTTAGATGATGCTATGAAGTTGGCAGCAGGGGATGTGGAAGAGTTTAAATTAATATTGGCTGATTTAACACCTTTGGTAATGGATATTGTAGAGATGGATTCCATTGAGGAGTTTAGATAGAGGAGATTTAGAGATACGGGGAGGAGGAGGTGTTGGAGGATGGGGTCTTTGGGTTTCGTATTGCATAGTTATTTAGTTATAACTGGAATACGTATTAAATCATTCTGCTTTGAACATTTTCTTTAATTCTTATAATATGAGAATACACCATCTTAGTTATATGCGTTGCAGGAGGTGCATTTACTCTTCCATTAGTGTTAATATATCATTTATATGAGAATTAGAAGAGATTGAAGAGTGATAATTAGAAGTAACATTAAATGGGAAACTGCTGCTGACTGGTTGAATGGTAGATTATACACTGCTGCTTTGAATACCCCTTCAGAAGGAGACAATCCTAATATTTGTTATCCTTTGTAACTCCTGCCTCCACTGAATTATAATTAGGTATCCTATTTAGCATGAATCACCCATGGATCATATTTAATAATCCCTTCTACAACTATATTATTTTCTACTACTCTTCCCATTAACAATTAACATCAAATCCCCTTAACATAAGCACTCTAAATACCTCCACGTATCTCTTTCATCCATTCCCATGCTCCTTTATTCATGATATAATGAGTATCCCTATGTAATATACTATCCATCAGCACAGATAGCCTGTGTTATCTAATGTACTTATGATTGCATATATGATAAGAGAGAGAGAAACCATTTGTAACGAAGAGATGGTTGAGTAAGAGGGTAATGGATGGGTTTATATTGTAGGTGGGTTGGTAAGAGGGTTAGCAGATGAGAAAGACATGTTAGCTGAGGAAAGAGGAGGGGATGGATAAACTATTGGTTCATTTGTTTGGATGTCGGTGGAAAGAATTTAAGGACTGGAGATTATATTTAAGAAGATAGAGGTTAAAGTGAAGGGGAAGTAACAAAAGGAGAAAGAGTATTTATTAAATCTAATTACTAGAAACATCACATAAGTTTAGTAATTTTCTGTTTCATGGAGAACACTTCAGTAGAAATTGCGAATGACTATATTAAATTTCTCAATGTTTCTTGAGATACTGTTCAGATGCCTTTCTTCGTGTCCAAACTTGTTCATTGACTCGCCTGAGTTCTTTTGTTTCTCCATCGGATCATAATTCATCTAAGTGAATAAGAGGGAAGGAACTCTGGTCATCCCCCTCTACCATAATATAAAAATTATGGCTCAATACCTTCAAGTAAGGAACCATCCATCGAAATAGGAAATGTAAAGCACACCTATTCAAGATTACATTCTATCAGTTTCTGTATCTCTTTCATGAAGATCATTTATATATGCAATTAAACAATCCATCCATATTTTATAAGTGATGGGATAACTGTATGCCTTCCTCTAAAGAACTTAACCCACTGTTAGATAAATAAAGTAATAATTAATCTCTTCTTCTTTCCACTATGATTTACTTTCCCTCTTCTTCCTTCTCATTAATCTTCCCCCTTGCTCTAGCTCTCCAATATTTCTAAGAATTAGACAACCACCATATCCACTTTCCTCATATCAAAATCCACATCTTCTCTCTCCACTCCCTTCTTTAATATTCTATATACATGCAACCCCTCTCTCAATCCCTTAAGTAAACCTTCTCCCTTCTCTTTCATCTCTTTTCCATGCTTTTAATATATTTATTATGGAGATGCATCTGTATTATATAGAAGGCAGTCTGAACCACTTCATTCTAATTCATAATTAAGAGGAATATGTTCAAGGATACTCTCATCAATGATTGAACTTAGAACAGCTGTTATTCTCTTATGTGTCCCATATTTATCAGTATTAGATTGAATAGATTAAAGTAAATCACTTACTAATTCATTCTTATGAATATCTTTATTTCAGATAGGTCCTCCTTATATTATCCTACCATCACATATATCTCACTTAGTATTTCCTTCATTGATTACTATTTAATAGTCGTTTCCTCCATTTCATGTTCTGAATGGTTAATGTTAGTATGCTTAACAATCAACACACTAGATGGCATGTGAGTTATTAATAAGACTGTTATGAAGATGGATTGGATGAGGAGATGCATGTAAAGGTTAAATGAGAGGGGGAAGTATTTCTTTCTTGGATTCTTCTCTTGGAGGAAGAGAAGATTAAGTTGGGGCTGGTCTTCCTACGTTTTTCTTT
>JAGYYO010000031.1:0-19384 GCA_021441625.1 Diophrys sp. 3 WChen-2021
ATCTCGACAAGTATCTATTATGGACCCTCTGGAGTCGCCTAGTCTCGGACAGGGATACAGAGGGAGACGAGAGAACGTCCAAAGAGACTGCCTCAGTACACCGTCTACAGGAGTACCGAAGGCTAAGTTGAGACAACGAGGAAACAGACGTGCAGGAAAAGATTCTAATTAAATTCGTGTATGATGAATTCCTTTAACCTTTAACCTGTCTCAGAGTAGTAAAAGTACTCGTTCATTCTTGAATCGATACAAATATTTCGAGAATAACTACATGAAATGTAAGAATGACTTTACGCATAAATATACAAATCACCAGTGTAAACTAAAGCATCAAAGAGATAAACCAAAAGAATTACAACAAACCCATTCATAATTACTTAGTAACTATTAAAACATCAGAGTAATCATTAGACCAAATTAATAATCATTAGAAACACTCACTCTTAACCCACCTTCCTTTCTTACTATCAAAACATTCATCCACACATAGTAATCATTGCAATCATCTAGTTTAACATAGGTTCCTACCTATTAGCATCCTCTGCTGAATACCTTTTCATCCCCACAGCTCCCACCACATTATGAATATCCTCTCCTTTAAGAGTAATTGAAAGAGTGATAAGCGATAAGAACCAGACACCAGTGTTGAAGGGAAGTAAACAGACGGGAGAAGAAAGAGAGAGAATAAAGGGAAATAGAAAGAAGCAAGATGGAAGAGCAGAGAGGAGGTGTTTGGAGATGAGTGGTGAGAAGATCTAAGAGGGAGGTTAGGTGGAGGGAATGGAAGAAGAAGAATACGATATTGGGTTAATATACTAATTTGATAAGTTGGAGATGGATAATGAATGTGAGGCGAAGATGCTAGAGATGGAGTGAATGGGGATATTGGGGCAATTAGATTTGAGAATATTAGGTACAAGGACAGGATATTCATGGGAGGAAGTCAGAGATAGAAATTCTTTCAATAACAATTGCATTAAACTGATATGGAGGAAATATGTCAAGATGCTTCGATGGTGATGTATGACATAACAGTAATTAGTATTACTGAAACATCAATGTGTCCAAACTCAACCACAGATCACCTTCCGGATATCCTCCAGGACCTTGTTAGTTGACAAGGAAGAATTCAAAACTCAAACAGGTTAATGAAGAATGTGATGAGACTTGCGACCAAGAACCGAGGCTTAGGGATGAAACATGACTTGCAAGCCCACCTCTCACATGCACAACACCGTAAAGCTGCGATGTGGAAGAAAGCATGGGGGCTGATGGAGGAGAAGTGGAACAAATTAAACTTCGGATGTCTTTGGGGACATGTGCACACAGAAACCTGTTGTAAATGCCTTTAAACAATGATGGCGAAGTACTTGGAGGCCCTCCAGGTACTAGCACTCAACATAAACAGAAATGCAACTCTCTGGATCGCTCACAAGTAATCATTGAATACTTACTCTCTCTAAATTTTAAATCAAGAAAAGACCGCCATATTAAATCACATGCCAGATGCAAAGAAGAGTAGGGAAGTTTGGATCACTTAATGCGCATCTTCTTGAGAGCACCCCTTTAAGATTTCACAATCTGGAGCTCAAAGCTTCAACGACACCGGAGAAAGAAAGCACGGGAAACCGTCGTAAGCCGCAGAGAAAAAGGCGTCTTTTCCGGAAAAAACACCTTGGATTTCTTCGTCCTACTCATCACTACTGGACAAAGTTAGGGCATGGAAGCCATGGATGGATGAATATTATGAATCATTATTTACTTTCCCGACTGTGTGCCTTCAAAGATGTTCATTCTTAGGTCTGCATCGAAGAATTGTTCAAAAGGTATGGCGAACTTGTTATCGATAATGGTGCTAAGAATGAATGTAAAAGGCATTTATGGCGACTCTATGGAGTCAAGAACTTAGGAACCATAGGGTTGGGTTTTGACTAAGTTGAAGGGATGTGTAATCCAATTAATCCATCTTGGTCGACGGCCAATATATTGGTTGTCTTAAGGAATGGATAGTATGAAAGAGAGTTAGGCTCCTTTATATAAACCTCACCGTACATATGGTCTCCTCCATTTCCATTACACTAAAATAAATATCAGAAAGTACCAATTTTATAACTTAATTTCATATTTAAATAGATTACTTTAGTCGGTATTAATAAATAATCGCATGGAAGCCATGAGAAGGTGGATATCACAGAGGTAAGTCACATGAGAGGGTTAAGAAATGCACAAATTAAAAGGTTTCGTCCTCCCTGATGGACCCATGCACGGCTAACACTAACTTTGTCGAAGATCTCGGTCCCCTGATGGTCAACGAGCAGAGATGGGGAGACAAAGGACAAGGATATTGTACAAAAGTGAAGACCCCCTCCCGGTGCCATATCGGAAGAAAAGATGTAAAGTACGAGTTAAAGATAGCGATGGAGCAGAACCCTAGAAATCTCTTTGGAAGGAGGGAACATTGTGGACAGCAACGCACTCAAGATAAGTCGATATCACTGTCCCCCATACTTCTCTTGCAGATAAAAAGACTATGTAAGTGGATATGAGTTCCAAGCTACTCTCACCTCTTAGCTAAGCTGAGTTACTTATCTCAGATCAACTGAGATACAGATCAGATGGCAACGATACGATGGCTGTCGTCCCTTTGATGGTTGCTGGATTGTATCTGGGTGAAGCACTTAGTACAGCATCCAAAGTGGGAAGTGGCATTGATAAGCAAATACTAGACAAGATGGGAGCCAGGATAAAAAGCATGTTGTGTTAAATGATTAATATCTCAAGAATCTCAAGTCAGAGATAGGATGTGGTTGAGGTAAGTGAGGAAGAGCAATAGGTGGGGAAATTATCATAAAGGATGAGAGTGAGACAGTAGTAGAGGGAGAGCAGAGAGGAGGAGTGAATAGAAGACCATGTACAGAAGGTGGGAGGGATGTAAATGAGAAATTATAACTGTGATTAGAGCTTTGAGATTCAAAGATTAAAGTAAGGAAAATATCCAAATATAATTTCTGATAAATCATTATATGAATTAAAGTCTAATACAGAGAGAACATCTGCACGTCTTCATTCTAAGAGGCACTTTTCATGATAATCATTTAGAGAATTCTGAATTAAGAAGGAAGGTAGTCTCTTAATCAATATTTAAATTATAGTCCCTTGATACTTTTTTTTCTTGGTAACCCTTTCAATAAGGTGTATTATAATGTGGGTAATCCATTCTAACAGTCTTATCACAACACAGTCCTTCCTTTTCATATATTGATAATTAAGCAGAGGAGATCGAAATGTTAGAAGTAGAGGTTATTAAACTAAGATATAGTAAGATAAAAATATATACAGAAATGAAAAAGTATTAGAACATTGATGTTATTGAGTTTAGTAGAGAGAATTAGAGATTGGCATCCAAGGTGGAAGTGATTCAAAGGAGGTTAGCCAAATATATTCAGCTAAGAATTAAAAATTAAATAAGAAGGTTTTTACAAACTCTTAAAATAAAAGAAGAATCTCAACAAAGAAAATTCTAAAACCTCTCTTCCAACTCAAGCCTTGATTCCCTCCCCAAGCACTACACCAAATCTCCTCGTTGTTTAGCTCCCAACATCAACCTAATCCCTTATCTTAAATCTCATCCCGCCTCCCTTAATTTTAATCGTTTATTCAACCCATCACCACTCCCATTAACCCATCCCCCATCAATGCTCTATATAGCTCTACATAAGCACTAAAACCCAGATACACATTCCCTCCATCCCCAGTGAAATACAATAATAGTAATCAAGAGAGTAGACTCAAACAGTAATATCCTATTACATTGATCAAGATTAGTAACTAGTATCCCATATTGAAAGAGAAACAATGATTACCTAGAATAAACCTATATATGAAAGATCATTATGAATTATCAATAATGTAAGTCATCAATGTAGTCTCCCTTTCGGGAAAAGGAAATCTCTTCAATTAGAGTTTCTAGAAGTATTTATAGTATAGCATTGATGATGGGGAAAGATAATGAAGGAAGAGAGGAGTTTGAATAGATAGGGCAGAAGAATATGAATCTGGGGTTTAGATTTATAGAATGTTACTTCTTTAATGGAGGATGTTGAGATATTAGTATTGTAGATTATAGGTTGAAGTATATGTGGAGGGATAACTGAGTGGTGAGAGTGCCTACCTTTACTCATGTATGTGCTGGCAGATTTCTATTAAATATTAAACTATGAATTACTTGTATTCTTAGTTCTTGACATCTGTTAGTCAACACTGCAATCTCTTGTTCATTTAGTTTGTAGATTAATAAAATGAAGAAAGATCTAACTGTTGTCTCTTAAGAGACTGCATCGCTTAAAGTCTTAACTCTTAACATACGAAGTGTACGTTCAAAGTTTGGGACGATAAAAAGGATCCTGTTGACAGAACAGCCTCATTGTCTTATACTTAGTGAGACCAAACACGACAGCAACCTCCCCTCCCGCTTCATGGAATTTGAATTATTCTCTACAACTCCCTCTTCCAAGGGAGGGGTTATTCTGCTGTGCCACAAAAGTTTAAATCCTAGAATAGTTAACTCGTTCTAATCATACAGCCTCACCATTTAGGTGTCAAACTTCGAATTCAGAGCATACCTCATGGGGATATATGTGCAAAACAAAGACAAAATGGCTTGCTGTAGCATCTTAAATGAGGTTAATCATATTTTTAACAACTGGGAAAACCCAATCTTCATAGCTGGAGGAGACTTGAATGGACACAAATAGAAGATATCCAAGGAGCTTAGAGAGCTTCAAATCCAGACCTTCTCGCCACGCATCACCAGAAAAGCAATCCGAAATGACTAAGTACAATTGAGCAACCCCGACGCTATTCTATCTAACCTCGGCATCCTCAACTCCAGCGCTCAACACTGCAAGAATAGCGACCTCTATATCCTAACGTCTCACCTCGCACTTCCAAGGGACGTGACCCAAAGATATAAAGGTTCCCAGGAGTACATACCGAGAAGCTTCCTTAAGTGTCAACTCTACCTTGCACACTCTCTAAATATTGACTGGTTGTACATGAACCCAGATGACCTTCTCAACACACAGTCGCTACCTAGGATCAGACACTCAAACAAAATCTCAAGGCCATCAGAGCTCCATTCTAAACCTTACACTCTCGACTGGTCGTTACACAAAAGTAATTGGAAAACCTACATTCAAACAAAGATCGACCGCGCTTCTCAACTCCTTCTAGAAGGGCGCCAAACGGAGTTCTTCAAGTGTTTCTCAGAAATACACTATAGACCAAGACCTCACATTCTCAACCTGACCTCGTCGCAGGGGAGGGAATTCTCAGACTACTACACCTAACTCTTGAATGGACCCTACTTACTGCCCCCACTTAACATTTCAAAGACCAGCATCACTCTGACCCAAGAATAAAAGCGAATTGCTATTACCTTCCTAAAAGGCATGAGACGAGGCAAAGCTCTCTCTACTGATCTCCTACCTGACGACGCACTGTCCAAAGAGGAGCTAACCCAGGTAGTCTCTGCTAACCTAAATGAGATTGTAAGACGACCTCTCCCAGATCACGCCTTTAACTTCAAAGGATTTCTTTTACCCAAGTCATAATCAGAGGTTAACGCAGAGAACTCCAGAATGATATGTCAACCTCCACTGTTAACAAGGATCTATGATAGAGTCGCTCACTCTCTAATATCCAAAGAGGTGTGGGATAAAATAGGTTAATATCAGAAGGGATTTAGAAAAGAGTGTAGCACTCAAAAGAACATAGAGAAAATAGCTGAAGCCATTTAACTCGGAAGCCAAGGAAAACGAAAGAGAAAAATACTACTCTTCGTGGACTTCTCTAAAGCATTTGATCGAGTAAACAGGCAAGAGCTCTTAGCAATATTACCTGACTACATCAACTCCCAAGACACTAGAGACATCGTGAGTCGTCTCCTCTCTCCATCCACAATCACAATTCAGGAAAACCTCACTATTAGCAGCAACTCTGGCGTCCCGCAAGGCCTCAGAATCTCTCCTCTCCTGTTCTCGATATATTTAGACTCGAAAGCATGATCTCCTATCACATCAGATACTTGCCTATGCAGACGACGTCGCATTCATTTTTGACACCAACCGAGAACTCGAAGTTGTTCTAAGCAAGCTCAAGGACCTCTCCCCCTTCCTTATAATCAACACGAAGAAATCAGCAATCATGAAAATCGGTACAGTCCATAGTTCAACCCTAACAGGAGACATCCCAGAAGTAAACTCATATAAATACCTAGGAATCACATTCACTAAAACAACTAAAGACACCATAAAAGCTGGCGTAAGATCGATTAACTATTCTATCTAGAGTTAACAAAACCATATCTAAATATGTCGGAAAAGCCCAAATCCTACTACTCAAATCACTTTACTCCTGCCTATTTACTTATTAATTCTCCTACCTTTCCAACCGAAGTGATGCTCTCAAAAAGTAGATGAACACTCTATTCTTCACGCTCGCTAAAAGATTCCTAAATGTAAACAAAGCTACTTCCATACAAACTATGTCTCAATATCTAGGTCTCCATAACCCCATCAATCAGCAAACCCCCAACAAAGTTGTTCCCCCCTAAACCTCAGTCATAAGCCTCCACCCGACCATCAATCTAAAAAACCTCACCCTCATCCTGGGTGGGACAATAAGTTTGACTAAAGATGGTCCCTTAAGATGCAAGGCCCACAATAAAATCATCGGAACTAAACACCCTTGCCACATTCCTCCCGAATCTGCATTCCTCAAACATCCCTCTCTAATGAGAAGAACCTCAAGCCACCAAATAAATGAAGCAATCATGTAGATAGTGAAGTAATTATTCTCGGAAAGATTCAAACCTCCTGACCCACCAGACTTTTCAATCGATAAGGCACAGTAACCAAAACTAAAGCAACAATCTATCAAATCCTTCTTAACAAGTACCAATGTCGAATAAAAGGTCGAGACACAAACAACAGCTCTTGCCCTGCAACCAGTTCCTCAAGTCTCCTGTCCAATGGACATTGACACTTCTACTAAGAGTTAACAACCAACCCCAAAGGTCTTCTATAACTGCAATCTATGCGGCAAATGTGGTTACATCATTTGCTAAAGAATTCATGATAGACTCAAAGTTATAGTAGATGGCCTCGGTTACAAGCACAGATGAATCAACATCTTAATTCAATATTTAATAGATTTAACAGAACAGAACATTTAGTTTGTGAAAAGGATGAGAGTTATTCATATTTTAAATCCTACAAACACAAAGTTAATGTTTGTTTCATATCTCTTATCAATCATATCTTAGTTCTGATAATTAGAGAATGGGAGGTTACATGGTTCCTAATCCATTATAAATAAGCCTTTCGTTAATTTATTCATTCTTATTAGAAACCAACTTTCCAAATAAGCTTACTTCTTTCCCCTCAGATTGACTGATTGATTAAATTTAATTTCCTCCTTCCCTCCTTCCACATCAATCGATTCAATAGATGATTCCAATGATCCATGCATTGATTTAAATGTTTCTCTCTTAATAACAACTATAGCACTATTATCTAGACTATGTTCTATTAGAGTGTGTCTATTAGATTGATGCTTGGTAGATGAAGAGATTAGAGATCTAATGCTCTTCATTATTACAGGAGAACTATGCTGGTGTAAGCTAAGAAGGTTGTAGATTGATTTATTTGATTGTGAAAGATTTACTCTTTTTCTGAACTTTCTAAAGCTCAAAGAAGATGTGAAATATTTCGGAGTCTCTTTAGTATCTATGAGTCATTTAATCGGGAGTCCGATTAGGGAAGACCCCAATTGATTTTTGTGATTAGATACTTAGTTTTAAGTGTAAATAACCTCGTTGTAATTATTCACTGTCTCTTTCATTGACAGATGCTATCTCCATCTGTATAGCTGCAAGTATCTGTTCCATCCAAATTCCATCATTGTGTATATATGAAGAAAATGAATCACAGGCATTATACTGGTTTTTATCTTAACAGTCTATATTATCGGGATCATTATTCGATTATTCTGGGTCACATATTTCAGCTGGTGATCATTCCATACTATCGCCTATATATAAGAATCACATCCAAAACTAATATTGTTAGATAATATCTGAGCAAAATTGAAGATATCCTAGGGTTTTGCACATCCTTTGAGGTGAGGAGCATACAAAGTCGACTCAATAGTCATTTAAGATCTGTTGAGTCTATAGAGGAAAACGCGGAGGTTAATGTTGGACTCGTACTATTTAATTAAATGTCATTTCAAAAAACTGAAACTGAAACTGAAACTGAGCATACAAAGTCTGACAGGGAAAACTAATTATCTTAAAAATGAATGACCTCGTTAATCCTTAGTTCTTTTTGTTTGAGTGTTGCAGATAAAATCTACATTCTTTGGGTGCTTAACAAGATTCTTGAAATTGTACAAAGTTACTTTCTAAATAGCCTTTGAAATCTTTCAATTTTATATTTTAATTTAATCTATTTACTCCCATGAATACATAATCTATCTGATATCTATCTAAATTCTAGACAATCGCAAACCCCTCAAAACCACCACATCCCTTCCCCTTTCAAAAGTCCCATGTCCCCTCTCCATTAATCCCTATTTCAATCGCATTATCCCTCTCTCAACCTTCGATCAAATCGTCACACTCCCCTTCCACCATTCCCATCCATTAAATTAATCCACTCTTACTAAATACATAATTCATCTCTCTCTTTCCCTAACAATCACAGTATATATAGCATCTTAATTACCCGTATTCTCATTCTCAAATGCTACATTTAATGTACATTGTCCAGATGCTTAGTCTTTCAATACACATTTAGAGTTCTTTACATCTATTACTGCTATTATATTGCTTGTTTGACTTGAGAGATAAGCATGTGCTTCTGTTTGTATTAGAGTGGAAGCATTCTGATAGAGAGGAAGGAAGAAATTAGAGTGGTAGAGAGGTTTTAGAGGGGTGATGGGAAGGGGTTTTAGGGAGGGGGCAGGAGGATATTTTTGGGAAAGCTTCATGTTTTGGAAATTGATGAAGGATTTGTTTGAGATAGTGTAAGAAGAGGGGATGAGAGATATGAAATCTTTTTGCTTGTCATATCTTGATTGGCTGAACTAATGAAGGTTTTATCAGTGTTGTATCCTTTACATTTGACTTTTCATGAAGCAAGCATTGACTATTGTCCTCCTCATTCAACTGCACTGATGTCTAGTAATGTTAGCTCAAGCACTAAGGGAGATCCCTTAAACTAGCAAGTGATTTGAATAAAATAAACAAAGACAGAATCATCAGCTGCGTGATAGTTGTTGTTAAATTGGATTTGGAAGCTTCTTGTTGACTCAATCAAGCAGATTGATAGTTCTTATCTATAACTTCATAATTAAAATAATTTAATTCATAATAAAGATCTTAATCAACTCTGAAAAAACACTTTCTATTGTCCTGCCCCAATTCATCATCATTCTTTTCATTTCACAAACAGGTTAAGTAGTTCCAATATCAGGGACTAGATTAATTCTCATTTTATCATCATAATAGTGTTTGTTTTGCATTCTCTTGTGTCCAATTGAATGACCTTGAGAGCCATCATCTACTTTTTCAAATGGGATCGCACAGAAAAAATCATAGTTAAATGTCTCTTGGTTAATTGATGACAGAACCATGACACCGGCAGCATTGGCTCCTGAATCAGTGCATGGCTAAACAGTTTATTTGTAACAGATGTTTCTGCTCCAATAGACAATGGAGAGTACATTAAGTACTTCTTGATTTCCATCTTAATCTAAATCAACATTAGTTGATGTGCTTTATGAATTAAAGAGAGTAGAAGTGAGTTCTTAATCTACAACCATTCCACAATCAATTAAGAGTTTACTTGAACAACATACTTATTAATATCTGTATTGGTTGACACATCTATAGTGAGTTGATGAGTCTGCAGCGTAGTAATCTCCCAGATCTGCTGTCAGTTAGAAATCAATCAGCAGTCAGCTGCAGCTCGCTCTGAATCTCCGACCCAATCATTCGATCCAAAGAGAACTCCTGGTTTAAAGTATCATCTCCATCAAATTCTATTCTATCAACTCCAGTATGGGTTCTAGCATTTAAACAACTCAGTTAGATTGGTAGGTTTATTTGATAAATGTTGAATAGTAGTAAGTCTCTCGAACTATTTAATCTTTCCAGCTGTGTGGCCATACTCTTTACAAATCCCATTGAATAGATCAATGAGGACTTTATTAGTAGTGGAAGTTCTCCAGTCCAATGATGCCGAATTGATGAATAGCGAGAGGGATTCCTCCGCAGAAGTACTCCACACTCTCAAATCATTCAATTGTTTTCTTAGAGAGAGGCATTGACCCTTTTGATCCTTCTTACTAACTTTCTTATCTCTTCAATACCATTCGTGATGCTTGGATGTTTGATAGTATCTTCAGAGTTGAGTCTTTGATCTGTATCCCACTCTAAAAATTTATCTAAGAAGTCGACTAAATCTTTATATTAACATTCATCCATTATTAAGGAAAGGTTTGAATATGAAAGTCTGAGCTACTTTTTACTTCCAGCAGGATCTAGTTTAGGTTTTCCTTCTTCTTCAAAGAACTACTTCTTCCTTTAAGCTTATCTGACAACTCTATCATTTGGAATTCCTTTACTTCCATGCATTACATGACTCAGCTTCATTTTCACCAACAAAGAGTGGCGAGCCACTCAAGAGCTCATATCCCAAACCCTATTATAAAAAATATCCCTACTATACTTATTATGGCTAAGTTCTTAAGTTCAGGAATGGAAGGTTTGCTCCCTCTGATAGGTTGCAATGTAGCCTTTCTTTATTAGAATGGTTGTTGATCTTTCGCTTTACATTGCTCGGAGGACTCTGAGAAGTGTCTACTCTAGACTTCTAAGACCTGCCCTTATATCCAGACACTCCATATCCAATTGCTTATGGTGAACTAATAGTTTCTAAAGACTGTCTCATCTTTCGATCTTAGACATGCGATCCTTCATTCAATAAATTAAATAACCCAAACCCTCTATTATTACTAAAGGAACTTATGCAATACTCTCTTTATTAATGGTGCACCATACTATTAAAACACTTCAGATAGATTATATTTAACAGAAATAGAAGGCATCTCAATTGAGTGATTTGACATTCGTTCTCCTGTCTAATGGGCTGTTGGAATCTCAACACTTTGCTTCTTCCTCACTGGATTAGAGGTAGGTCCACTTGTGAGTTATTGTTTCCCCTCTGTTTAAAAATAAAATAGAAGCTGGATGATTAGCATATTTATGAGCATCTTTGACAATTCCATTGGAAAGCTCTCTGATCTCTCGAGAATGGTTAGTCTATGGGTATTTCTTCATCTGCATTGGAATAGGTCAAGAAATTTTTCTATACTATTTCAATAAAGCTCCCTCTTAATAACAAACAAGAATTTGAATGACTACTTAGAGACTAAACTCGCTCAAGTTAACAACTCAATCGGAGACAAGAAGTTTCACATTGGGGACTACTTGGTTTTAGCTCGAGATGTATGAGGCAGTCATTCTCTTCGTGACCGCCCAAACATCAAGAGTCTTCACGACAATGTTGAGGCTCAAGACTGGCTCTAGAACTACAAGAAGAGTGAGAAATTCATTTTAAAACCATTCCTACCTCCCATTGCTAAGCACGTGCAATCATATTTATTAAACTTCTAAGTATAGAATTCTAAGCATCGCACATAGTCACTGAGTCAGATGGCCCATCTCTGTAAGCACATTTCTTATTGTAAATATCAATGAATTCTTGCTTGTTAGTTCCATCAAGTATGTTCTCAATGCAACCATTCCTTTCAGAGTATAGGCTTGTCCTTTGTCTTGAAGCACTTCCATTTCTTGAGTGGTGAAGTCCCATCTGTAACAGATCCCTCTCTTTATATCAAGGATATAAGTTTTGGTTGTAGTCGTTCCAGTTCTACAAGTCCATTGCTCATGATTTCCAATAGGTTAACAAAGTTAAACTAGAACCCTTAATATATAATTAGGAAATCCAATCATGATGCAGTCTTGAGCAGTGTTAGTGTTGTGATCTTTTCTTGAGCTCTCCCAAGTAGCTACCATGACTCAGTTATTTAGACGTTAATCTGTCTCTCTTTTGACAACAACTGTGTCCCATCTGTTTTGATCAATCTCCATCATGCTAAGGATGCTGTCCCAAGGTGGATAACACTTGAACTTAAGCAAATCGAATACAATCTTGACTTTTCTTGGATAGATAACTGTGATGTAAGCAAGAGTTAATTTTAGATAGTCTTTGCCATCAAATTTCTTGTTTGTAACATCCCAAGTACCAGCTGCTCCACTGTAAGGCAGATGAAAGATATGAGTGAAGGCTCCATCTTTGTCATCACTATCCCACTTGATTCCAAACTGAAAAGTAGGATCAGTTCCGTCAGTTGCTATAAAGCATACTATCTTCATAAAAAATTAAATATATACAATCTCTCCACTTCGCTCTCTTTTAAAAGTATCTCTGATCCATATTAAGCATCGTTAGGCCCACAGTCCTTAAGGCTTCTCAACTCAGCACTCTGGGTCTAGGATGAGTAATACTAGGTATTCTCACACTAGGATGAAGTTTCATGTTAGTTTTGAATGTTGGATAAATTCCAACCACCCGCTCTAAAGAATTGTCAGTTGGATATTGTAGATACATAAAATTTTCAGTAGCCATAGTTGTTGGAATAGAGAAATTTATTCAGAGATCATCCACACGTCTTATCAACTCGAAATTTGATAAAGCCTTCCTATGCGAACTGAAACTCATAATCTGAAGTTTAGAGGGGACAGATCGGAAAGAATAATTATTAAATAATAGAGTACTTATAATTATTCTTCCAATCCAACATCAAAATGAGAATGGACTCTAAGAAATTCTATAAATTTCGAAATCAAATGGAAATTCAAGAAACTGAAATTGAGTCAATAGCAGATGTATGCTATGACCAAGCATAGTCTAGAGTTCTTCTCGTTCAACTAATGTAAAGAATGACAGATTTACTAGACTTACCAGTACAAGTGTAATCATTAAGCAGAACTGTAGATGTTTATGCCAGTATTCTAAATTACTTATCCATGATTTCGTCAATAAAAAGGATATTAAGTCATATATGATGATATAAAGAGACAATTAGCTTAGATATAAACGCTTCTTTGAGGATTTCGAAGTCTGGACTAAAGAATACATGCAACACTTTGTTGAGGTTGATTAGTTTAAGGAAACAATTGAGAGACTTTCAAACACTTAAAGTGAATATCAAGAACAATGAAATTAATGCGAAACTCCACATCGAATTAATTTATATGAATTCCATTACTTAGCCATTTTACCCTAAATTTAAAGTATAAATCAAAGCTCTCTCTGAAAAGAATATTTAATTAATCTTAGTCGTACAATATATTCTTCCAACACATATCTCTAACATGAAAAGAGATCAAGACTAAGAAATAAAACATCAAATTGAAAGTAAAGCTAACTTTGATGATGTATTAGATCTATTAAAGAATATAGCACACAATGACACAGCAATACTATCGATTATGAAATAAAGTAATTGAAAGAGATAGTGAAATTAATAGAAGAGAATCAAAGAAAATGAGCTGCAGAAGAAAGTTGTTATGGAGATGAAGATGTGGTTAGTGATTAAGGAAAAACAGATTAATTTAAATGATGTCACAGTGGTGCAAGGACACTCAAGTAACTAACCTTAATGAGTCAGGCGCATAGGCAAAGGAAAAAGTCTCAACAAGAAGATCAATACAAAAAGTCAGAGACCTGGAAAGAGAGGGAAAGTTACAGAGGTATCCAAAGACCCACTGATAACATAGATCTGTTGCAAACAAGAAAACTCGCCCAAGAAATAGATGTCAAGTGAATAGTCACCTCATTTGGAGTAAGAAAAACTATTATATCAATAATCAGAGTACCCAACTCCACCAGAAGTAAAGTACCCAGATCATTGGGGAAGGGAAGAGATGACTGTCACAATAGCAAACATGAATTTGAATTACAAAAAGACGCTCCAAACTTAATGGGATAGACTAAGAGGCGTGGGAGCTCTATCTCCTGCCACCAGAAGAAGTCAAAACTTGGAAGAACGCTACCAGAGAAGAGATCAAAAGAGGAAAGATCATCTCAGAAAGATATTGGAAGAAATCAGAAGAAAGAGAGAGGATTCCGCAGAAGAGGACTTATGTACTTACCTTAACTCCTTTTAAACAGATTTGAGATAGGAGTAATTATAAACAAGTCCCAAAAACAGGTGAGCAACACATAATCCTCATCGGAAGCAAAGACTGGGCTAATAACCCACTGGTTACTGGGAAAGTGAATGATACGAAACAAATAGGAGAACTGCTAGTATTCACTATTAGGAGACAAAGTTGAATAGAAGTTAGAACAGTTCTGAAGAACTCTGGATACTCATTAGTTTTCTCAAACCAAATGAGGAAGTTCACGAAAACAGAAAGTGATTCGTTAAGACAGAGACACAAGAAGAGAACGCAAGTGGATTATTTATTAATAAGATATTTAATTAATTAAAGCCAATGGAAATTAATGAACTCAACACCCCTAGAGGACGCCAAACATTTAAAAGAAACGCACCAAAGAGAGCAATGATAATCACATGGAGTCGAGTCTGTTATTAATAATTCCACTGACGTGGAAATGGGAAGTAATTCTCTTCCAGTGGGAAGAAGGAGAGGTTAGAGGAAGGGTTGAAGGAGAGGAAGTCAATGAAGCTACTTAAACTCCTCCTCCTCTTTCCATTCCTCAGTGCAAGGGGTCTGCTTTTATTAGTTAGGAAGGAAGAACGAAAGAGGAAGAAAGCTTCGAGGCATATGGGGAAAGAGTGCTGGCCTAGGGAAGTTCATTTAATTCTCCTAATCACATGGAATGCCAGATCTATGTATAACAAGATCAATCTTAGATCATGAGGAAACTGTTTGATACGATCAAGCCAGATGTCGTGCTAGTACAAGTCTACATGGATAGGGAAAAGGATATCTGAATCCATCCAGAATATGTTCGTGACTGGAAAAGAATAATATCAGGGAGTAGCCACGCGTATTAAGAAATCCATAGATAGCGAGCCTCTCTTCCAGTGTATATTAGTAGTCTTATCTGCGATTCCTTTCATCATCTTCATTCAGATCTTCTTGGTTAAACCAGAAATTTAGCCTTCCGCTCCCATTTTTACCTTCTTTGAACCCTTATTTATCAAAGGGAATAGCAGCCTTATCGACAGCTTCCTTTCCATTTATTTCAATCCAATGTGAATGATCATAAGACTTAGGAGTAATCGAGACATAAGTGGACCCAATACACACATGTTTAATATGAAAGTCTTTAGAGTTATATGCAGGAGGATCATTTCTTGAAGAATAGGTGTTATTCACTACATCACTTTCATATTTAATTAAAAATAACTGGATAAAGTAAATGCTTGCAGGAGATAAGCCAGTTATTATTGCTGGAGATCTAAACCGAGATGCCCAAGATATTCGGGGAAGGAAAGAAAATTATTACAGCATCCAGCAGCACACGAATGAATAGGAGATTAGATGACATAGCCAGCTCTTTCCCAATCAACAACTAAAATACTATGGACCTTGGAAGGGTGATCACAAGACCCTCTGCTTGGAAATGAATATAGTGGATTACATTACTAGAGAAACGATTCCCGCTAAAAAGAAAATACTTGAAGCAGCAGAGAAGAGAGAATTGATCACGAGTAACCTAAATAGGTTCCCATACGAATCCTTCAGAAGAGCAATTTCCTAAAAGCTCAATGGATAATTAATGGGAATAAGCACCAAGGCTACAAGTGGATCCCAGATTAATATATAAATCTGAATGGCAAACGCTTGGAAGAATTCCACAAACTGTATGGCATGCAATCTAGGACCGAAATGGTTAAGAAAATGGAAGAAGCATTGAATAATAATAAGACTGATAAGTTATATTAACTTCTCAAGTGTAACCTTAATTTCAAGAAAGACACTCCCCTAATTCGTTAGGGAAGGCTGGGGGACAGAGTTATCTCACAACAAGAAAAAACAGAGTACTCCTAAAAGAATACATAGAACACAACCTCAACGATAAAGACCAAAACATTGAAAACGTGTACAGAAATCCAATTCTCCTGAATGAAATTTCAGAAGCCTCAATCAGAGAGGTGGTAAACATTGCCGTAACCACAATAGGCCTGATATTGTTCCTGACGAGCTGATTTCAATAAAATCTAGAAGAATAAAGATATCTGAATTCGAAATCAAGGTACTCAAAGGGGAAGTAGCTCTGCCTACTTACATGAGATCTGAAAGAGCCACCCTCCTCATTAAAGTTGGGAGGAGAAACACAGAGATAGAGAATGCACGTATAATATCCATAACAAGCTCAGTCCTAAAGATACTGGAGAAATCAATCTTGATGTTTTGGAGAAAGATGCATGGAACTATATCGACTCAAGATAAACAGGATTCAGACCCAAAATATGGACATAGGCAAACCTGCTTCAAATTATATCGAAGGTGAAATAAGACAACAAGCATAAAAGACAGGGAGTGATAATAGCAGTGGACATACGCAAAGCATATGACTCTGTGCAGAGACCCAGAATGATTCAGGCACTAAAAAGTATCTCATACTTTCTTCGAAAAGGAAAATATATTCAGACAGGATAATAGAGGCAGGCAAAGGCTACACCCAGTAGAATACTTGTCTGTTACAGGGAGGAGTTTTATTACCTATTTTTACCCCAAAACCCCCAATTAAATGATAGAGTAAAAATGTTAACCACCTATAACAGAGTTCACTGATCCAGATTGAAATCCTCAATTAACTATTCTCTCGTTTTATTTAAATTATTTTATTCCCCACCGTCTCCAACTCTCCTCACCCTCCCCGACTCTTCCAGAATCATTCTCGACTGGCAACGACTTTGATGAGCAGTCAGACTCAAGTCAAGGAACAGTCAGACCATCAACCTTTAGAGTCGGATTTAAGTGAAGACTAGAAAAGAGAGAGACTAATACTCAGAGAGAGATTAAGATAAATTAGCATTAATCAAGTGCATTATCAGTCATGAAGAGTCTTACCTGTCGACTCAGAGTTTAGTTTGAGCCACATAGTCCTTGAGTACACCAAAGCAGATGTGGAGGACTCCAAGTTAGCCGCTATTCTAGTATTAGTCTAGGTCTCATACTCTTACTTAATGTTATTATCTCTTACTTAGTCCAACTCCCCTGACCACTATCCTTTGGATGTTAAGGTTCTTCTTCAGGACAGAGAAGGCACTCTCCACAGGTGAGATTTCAGGGTGGTAAGGTGTAGTGAAGAAGATGGGGATGCCGGCTGACTTGATGTAGTCAATGGTCTCACTTGAACAATGAGTTGAGACATTGTCCATCATGATGAGGGTCTTTCTTCTCCAGTCCCTGTTAGGCATAGCTTCAGAAGGAAGTACAAGAATCTATAGGAGTTGCTTACTCCTTCCTTCAAGATGAAGAAGTAGTTTCCGAAGCTTCTGTAGCCTAGGAACATAGCCAGAGACTTGACCCCCTTCTCTGAGGTAAGGAATCTTCTCTAGTCTGACTTCTTTTTCCAGGAGTAAGACTTGTGGGACTCCATCTGAAAGAGAGACTATCCACATTGATGATCTCCACTCTCTCCAGAAGGTTTCGGAGGAAGACTAGAGTGTTGATGACTGCTAGAGTCTTCTAGTGAGGCTTCTCTTTGTTGGGATGAGACTTGGAACACTTGACAAAGGACATGAGCCACTCTTCTTTGACTAGTTGCTAGACCTTGTCTCTAGTCAGACAGAGGTCGTACTAGTCAGCCAGGAGTCTTTGAATTGAGTCTAGAGTCAGACTTGACTTCATTGAGGCTAGACTGTCTCCAATCAACTTAAGAGTCTCAGAGTTAGTAGTGAAAGATCTAATAAATTATGACATTTACTAAGTAAGCAAACAGCATAAATAAATTCAAGAATATTTTGAATTTGCTAAAACCTAACAAGAAGTCATGCATCACATCCTCATACTTACTGAAGATTAGTGTTGGAAGTCAATTCTATCTATAATTCACAAAAATGGGGCAAATGGGTTAAAGATAAAAGTGTAAAGAAAGATTCCAATTTAATAAAATATATAAATTCAATTTCATGAAATACTTAAATGGATAGAAGCTTGCTTGAGAATCAAATAATTTAACAATTCATTTAAGTGGTGGAGTTTAGATAAAACCCTAATTTAGTACATTTAGATTTGTTAGTGTGTAGTCTTATAAGCTTATTCATAACTAGTTACACTTACTTACCTTACTTCACATTCATGAATTTATTAGAATACGGTTCAGAGTCCCCTCTGTCTCAAAACTCCTACAACATCATTCCCTTGATGAGCAGATCAAAGATGGAAGATGTAGTAAAGGTGCTTGCTTTATTAAGCATTGAGTTGGCACTAAGTAAGAATAGTTTCAACAAAGATGAGATCTTGGCTCAGTCTCTTCAGTTCTGAACAGAATTTATCCATGCTTAATTCAAGTTTAGCCTCTCCCATTGGCGCTCGTGGTACATCTCCTCACTCTTTTATCGCTTAACAGATTGAGGAATTATGGAATTAAAATTGTATTGACTTTTCCTGTTCCAAATGCCCAAAACATGTTGTAAAAACATAATGATGAAAATCACCTCTACCGCCGAATGTTTAAACAATGAGTTCATTTGATATTTTTCTTCTCTATAACTCTCTCATGAACAGGAGATTGCTGTAGGTATTCTTTCTTCTTCTAAATCGTAAATATGGCATCGGATTGCTAAGTGATCTTTCGACATTTGCCAGAAATATTGTTGATATATATGTAGTTGATCGATACAACTGACTTTCTTAAATTATGCTTGTAGAATTTATATCTGAGTTTGAGAATGCTCCTTTGCAAAACTAACAGGTGTTCCCATCAATAGACAACATAATCTCTAGTGAAGAGACGAAATAAGAGCAAGTAATTAGAAGATGACGCTCTCTTCCCTCAGTCTCTCAAGTACATGTAAGTCATAATATAAACTCTAAATCCCTAAAACTCAAAAGAAGAATTTTGGGGTTTTGGGTTTTGGGGTATTGGGGGTTTGACTGAATAGGAAGGGAGTCTTATTCTTAAATTAAAAATGGAAAAACATAAGTTTAAAAGAAGCATATGAAGAGTATGATGATTCATTTACCACTCTTGGCAAACTTCATGTGATCACTCAATTGAGCTTACCAGTGACATCCTGTACCTTGACTTAGCTTCACTCACTACTT